>CAJVPJ010000179.1:0-37250 GCA_910592205.1 Paraglomus occultum
CAACGATTTTAACAGGACAGAGATGTAATACAGAGTCACGTTACTGCAACAATTACCCACAGCCTCCTGGGGTAGTTATAGAACCTCAGGTTATCAGTGAAACGTGACTTTACTGCGGATATATCAAAAACGCAACCTAAATTTGGGGTACTTGCCGATCTATCAAAAACGCAACCGCCGATCTATCAAAAAACGAAACTTTTGCAATACTAATACTAACGCTGATCAGTGGCTTAATCAATGACGTATTATTAGGAACTTTCTAAATCTTTTCAAAATGTAAATATTGTTCTCCTGTATGCAAAATGTGACCAATGATAATTGATGCGCAGAAATTCGCGCATATCGATTACGCATTAATGACGTTTAGTTAGAATATCGTGACTCAAAAATATTCGCTATAAAAAACGACAGAAATTGACTAGTTTATTATTATTTAATTTGTCTGCAGCAATCGCGAAAATGTAACCTTTAAAATGTATGCACGGTGAAATTTCTTAAGTGTTTCATTATTTGTTCATTCATTATTTTTTTTCTCATAATCGAAATTTAATTGTATGCTTAGTTTTTATACCGTCTTTGCAATTAAGACTAGCAGTTACAGTTTCAAAATAATCAAGTATTTGTTCTCCAGCCTTTATAAATGCAATCCTACATCTAAATAGTCACATTAAAAGAATACGCTTGAGGACAGAATAATGCATAATTGCGCGGATTAAAGCAAGCAAAAATGTAGACTATCTAGTGCATCAGGAAGGCGAAACATACAGAGTACGCTATGCGTTTGGAATCATGGAAATTCATTTAGGAGATTCTTCGAACATTCTCTCGGTGAACAAAATGATTAACCCAATAACCAGTCGTCCAATGACATTTCATTACATAATAAACAATATATGAAACTTGTTATTTTTTTAATGTGTCCAAAGTCCCGCCCGGAATAAAACCCTAAAACGTATTGCATGTTTCGTAATGAAACATTTAATATTTGACGCGAATCGTTGCGGAGGATCGACCTGTTGTAACCCGAAATGCTTTTTGACATAAATAAAAGCTAAATTTCAACCAATGATAACTGAGGTCATCCCCCTCTTTCCGCAACTCTAATTTACGTTAACATTCTAATTTATTCTCTTAAACTTCCAACTGCGGTATCGATGGGAGGAACTCAAAGCTCACAGTCTGGAAAAGGATACCATGTATTGAGGGTAAAATATACCACTCACTTTCCTTTGCTTATCCTCCATGATTACACTCTATAACCCTATTGCTTGTTTTCAGGTATATGACGGCTCTCCGTCTCATGAAGCAGGGATAGAGCCGTTTTTCGACTATGTTGTTGGTATAAACGGTTTTCCTCTGGTAATGGCTCGATTTTTTGATCCAAACTTTGGTCGATTCCGAGTATCCTTATTGATCAGTATACCAAAATGATATTGCTTTTAGGACAATCCAGAAAGTAAGACATTGCAAGAGCAACTACAAGATAACATAAACAATGAAGTTATATTGTCAATATACTCAACGAAAGAACAAGAACTAAGAGGTGCTCATTTACTCTTTTCTGGATTTGGCATGTTATAGAATGACTTTTTATTCGATTATCTCATTCACATGTCATATTATTAACACAATCTAAGCGTAGAGGTGACTCTCATACCCAACACAGATTGGACAACAAAACCAGAGGATGGCTTAATCGGTAACTATTAGATGAGTATGTTTGAAAAAGCAAGTGGCCAAATGCGCGCTAAATCGAAACTTATTTACGAACGTAGGATTAAGCATTCGATTCTGTTCCTATGAAGTATGAATGGCATACTACATTATTTTAACAATATACTACGCATCGCTATGCATTAAAATTTTTTGAACAATCGCTCTCATTTTTTAGGCGACCAACGAACATGTCTGGCATGTCCTCGATGTCGCTCCAGATAGCCCGGCTGAAATGGCCGGATTAGTCCCATATACCGATTACATAATTGGCACACCGCATGTCACTCTTCGTGGTGAAAGTGACCTCGATTCTCTTATCGAGTCACGTCTCGGTCGCCCTCTCCATCTGTACGTTTATAATGCTGACAGGGACGTATGTCGAGAAGTCATAATTGTGCCGAATCATGAGTGGGGTGGAGAGGGTTCGCTCGGGTGTGGAGTCGGATATGGATATCTCCATAGAATCCCTAAAGTCAAGAGGAGAAGAGAAAGTGGAGATCTGGACATAAATAGTAAAACAACAAACGAGACAAGAAATGCCGCAGATCAAAAGGATGGTGAGGTCAGCGCAAAAGACGATGGTAAGGGCAAGGAGAGGCAAGACGGAACTGAAACGGTAAACGAAAAGAGTCATGGTAGGTACCGGATACGGTGACAATTTGTAGTATTGTACGGGCAATCTTTACGAGTTGCCAACACCTGCATCGTTTCATTTTTTACTCCATTTCCTGTATTAGAAGTCGCATATCAATCTCCACCAACAATAGTTGAAACGCTGGTTGACGCGGATGAAGAGACGACTGGAAATGAAGTGCCAATACATGTTGATTCGGAGAAACCGCCGAGTGGAGAGCCACAAACTGATAACACAGCTACAGAATAATGATCACAATTACAAGGCATAATTAATACTTTATAGAAACATATAATATAGGTTTTGGTAATTATAGGTGTTGGTTGAACGTAGACGTCAAAAATATTAAAAAGTATGAAATACAGTTTATTTTTCAGTACATATATATCGATTCGTACATGTGCTCTAAAACTTTCTCTCTAATATCGGCTTGTTTGAGACACGATTGATCTTCCATATAGTGTATGTGTTATACCATGGTCAGCCTAAAACCATTCGTACAGCAAATTCAGTAAAACGTATCAGGTATCGTTTATCAAACTAACATACGTTCTCTTGTCTTTCTGTCAACTACTCAAACATACTTCCTGTTAAGTTGCCTGCTTTTCGGCGTTTATTTGATCTAATATTGCTTGCCGTTGTTTCTCCAAGATTACCTTTTTATTAAAGTATTTTACCTGAACGAGACGAATGTTCTAAATTAATCAAGTTCCTCAACCCACAGCCACACCCACACTATTCAGTTAACGCGCGCTCCGCGCATTACACGATCTCCATACCTTCCAGTCCCGGTACATACTCTAGTCGCTCATACTCACCCAAGAGGAAGGACAAGCTCTCTTGTACTGGTCATTTTTCTTTAAACACCCAAACGTTTCGGCCTTTTTCCTTAATACTTTGTCTTCCTCCACCTTGGTTGGATCTTCAATACCAGCCTTTTCGAGACATGAAAAATACAGATCCCGGAAATTGTAGCACAAATCGCGTTCAGAACGAAGCAACGGTGTTGTTTTTTGCACTGACATTAAGAGTGGTCAATGAAAACACTGAAGATGGGACAAAATTTCGAGATTTTCATATACGTCTCTTTTTTTGGTAAAATATTAATTAGTGTTGGTGATTCTCACGAAATCTCACATACTTTATTTATGTCCAAGTGTGGTAGAAAGTCACACAATACGTCAAAACCCCTTTCTCCAGAATAACGTAACAATAACCAAAGGCCATCAAGAAAGAGACAGTTTCATTTATTAGACATATTGCGAGGCTTGCTTGCCACAGAATAAACATTTTAAAAACGGCCAATGTATCTAGAAGATTGGATCAAGGTGAGGACAGCACCAAAACTTCATTTTTTGATTGTTGAATGAAAGACTTATTGTTAATTTCACGGACATTATCGTGTTTTTCCAATATGAATCAGAGTCGAAACGGATCATATCAAGCGCGTAAGCACCTTGTAATTTTCCCCTCTTCCATCAGCAACTAATCCCATTAGATGTATTTATCACAAACCAACACACTCGCTTCATCTGATTATTGATTTAAGTTGACCAATAATACATTGAGGCTAGTGTGGCGTTATGTCACGGGACTTTCCTTTTTTCGACACTATACGCGATGGTTGTTAAGAAACGCGATACTTAATATTAATATAATAATATCTTTACAATTACAATAAAGATGAGCGACCAAATCCAATCCGAGACAGGAAAAACTAAAGTTGAGATAGAAAGCATTGAAACACTTCAAGCTAACGTCTCGGAGAATCCGGCCACTCTTTCGTCTTTATATGCTTACCTGGTCGAACTATCGAAAAAAGGTAACCACTTTGTGGGTCAGGTGTTGAGGACAGAGTAATGTGAGAGTAGCAGAATCGTAAGAGCATAATATGCATAAGATGATAGAGTAGCACTGCTTGAGAGAGCTGACTTATCTTTTTTTATATTAAGTGCCACCGCTTCCTCTTCAAGGTACAGTGAATTTGTGATTTCCGAACCGTTCTCTCACAGTTTTATGACAATCTGTAATTCCATATTCTTTTCTTTTACCCCGTGCCGTCATCTAGCTATCCAACAAAACGCTCTTTATCCAACTGCAGAAAATAATGTTTATTATAATTATGGGCATTCAAATCAGGTTATAACTAGAGAGGGCTTGAAGCAAATGGCTATCAGGAGATACGAGTCGAGGATACACTATTCTAAGAGATATCACGGTGAGCATTAACACTACTAGCTTAAGCTTATTACATGTCCTTATCATGCACCGGAGTGCTCTTACGTATAATCTCTCCCAAAGACAATGAAAATGAGTACAGGTACGTGATTCAAACAATCGATTGTTGTCCGGGGCAAGCGAAGGACTATTACTATGATCACATGAATTTCTCTGTCCGGCACATGATTTCGACCAATGATTATGAGGACGTTATTATTATCATTGGTGGATACCAAGTTCCCGATTGATTACTTTGAATTTTCGCTCCGGACTCATAACGGTTTCCGTTTCCTAGTTATATACGAAAAATGACACCAATACATTCTTTTTGAATTGTTGTTCATATGATCAGACACGTAATCTTACCCCGTGCTATTGCCGAATTTCTTCCGTCAAATAAGCTCCTAACGGAAGAAGAATGGAGAAGCTACGGCCTTAAACAATCTATAGGATGGGAGCACTATATGATTCATTGTGAGTAAATAATCATCAAAAGATCGAGAGAAACTTTTAACTTCAACTCGACTCCAATGTTGCGATATCCCATAGATTCTTGTCTAATAATCGTTTATTTTTTTCCTTTGCAGCACCGGAACCTCACATTCTGCTTTTTCGACGAGAAAAGGACTATCAACTCAAATATCCTACTGCAAAGGAAATCAATTCTGAAGGTAAGTTGAATGAACAGGAAGTATCAGCTGAATAGGCATCACGGTTGACATCAATCTGAATTATGCTGGAATAAGATTGAATGTTGGAGAAAATTAGTGGCGGACATTTACTTACATGATAGCTGCATTCACGGACAAGATTAGAATTATATGTTGATGCGAGATGTCTTTATAATATAAATTGATTACTAATACAATGGATATGTCACTCAATAAATAATGTTTGACTCGAACGCCTTCTGCACGCATTGCAGATACTGTCTATTATCAATCAGTAGCACTTATTTCACACATATGATGTAAGCTTTTCAGAGGTACAACAAGATCCAAATGTAGTTGCATCGCTGCCGCCCAGTACTCGGTCGAGCTCAGCGTTTGCATCAAATACCAAGAATCCAGGATGAAGAAAGCAGTAAGAGCAATTGCAATTGGCAATGCAATCAGTCCATCAAACAGGGAGAAGCACAGTGGGTGCATGACTATTCCGGCGACAGTAACAACGAAGATTGCAAATTTACTATCGCGGATTAATGAATAAATGATGAGTACATTAGACATGTCCCGCGCGACCGAATCTACGAATAATTTGCAAAAGCAAGCTTTTTTTTTTTGCATGCGAAATGACGTATACTTACACAGAGTTACTAGTCCTATATTTTAATGTATATTGGCATGTAAAAGCCAAAACTGCGACTGAACCCACTGTAGTCAGGATTAGAGCATCAAGCAACGGCTCCATCTTGAACACTGCGACTGTACAATTTACAAACAGTTAATAGCCGAATTAAAACCGGGAAATGCAACAGTACCCATTGACTTACTGAAACCAGCAATCGTATAGGTATCAATGATAGTATAGATAAAGACAAGGAATATCGGCGGTTGAAACTCATCATTCGATTTGTATGTTAGGCCGACGAGCAGTAAAAAGGTGAAGAACAGGGATACTCCCCATAACCACAAGTGCCGAACGACGAATAGCCGCCAGTCTTCCTTACGAAGAAATAGCAGACAGGCGACAGTTATCGCCAAGAGTTGAAATGCAAAAACAGTGTACGTTTTACGGATGAACACTAAAGCACGGAAAGAAATACAATTAATCGTTGACAGTTTATCTTATCCGCGTTGGTGCTGAATATAGTACAAACAATTCAATACCCATTTGCGTTCGAGTATTTGACCATCTGACCGGTTTGCCAAATGGAAACAGCGTACTGTTCCCTTCATCGGCATTCTCCAAAGCAGTTTCAGTAAAACCTCTTGCGTCAAACGTTTGATACGACATCACTGAATGATAATCAGTACAATGCATGCATATCGCTCACGTTTTTAATATTCATTACAGTAATACCTCACATGACGGCCGTTTGTTCCACAAAGATCGATACTTTGTGGAAACTGATAACGATAAACCAATTCTATACAGTCAGTTTTTAGATGAACACATTACTCTAGCCTAGGTATGTAAATGGGTAAATCTCGAATCTAGTTTTATTTCTTGGACCAGGCTTACAAGTGACAACAATCAATGCGTATTTGCTCAATTTAATCATTTATGAATTGCGTACCAATATTATACATTTAACAGTTAAAATTAAATGCGTACTAGTACAAACTTGGTTAATATTTCCACATCCACTATAAACAGCGCGCGCGTAAAGAAAAGAGCTTAATATTTATCATTGTTACTGGTCAATTTGATGCTCAATCACATGATGAAATAGTGCAAGATCCAGCCTTTGACAATGTTCCTGCGGAAAATGTCAAGCTCTAGCAAAACACATCGAATATCCTCAATTCGACCGATCATACAAATGCTCGCGAATGTATTAAACCGTTCAACTCCAGAACAGCCTGAAAATAACGTCTCAGCCACTACCCCTGATCACGCGGAGAACAGCAGTTCAAAAGCAAACACAAAGAGGTATTCCACTTTCTCGTAATGGAAATGCTATCGTGTATGTGACGACCGTTGACGTAATATCGTATTGTATCCCGATAGTGTCAAACAACCGTTCGATTATTACATATGCTTTGACGTGGAAGCCACCTGTGAAGAAGGTCGAGATTTCGGTTATGCGAACGAAATAATAGAATTTCCTGCAATTCTAATCGATAGCAAGACTTTTGATATCGTATGTTGCGGGGCATTCTCATGGTTGCCGTTTTATTCAGTCTTGAGCAATTCTGTAAATACGATTTCCTAACAAATCGTCATGAGCAGGTCGACATTTTTCATTCTTATGTCAAGCCAAGCGTAAATCCGAAACTATCAGACTTTTGCATATCGCTCACAGGAATATCACAAGTAGGCGAGGCAAGCTTTCTATTCGTATACCAAATTAATTTAATAAACTATGTTCTTACTTAAGGCAGTAGTCGACGGGAGTCCGTCTTTCCTGGAAATTTTGACAAGCTTCCAACAGTTTCTGCAGCGTCATAAGGTAAAGTACTTTAATCATACCATCGATGTGCTTAATATGTTGGAATTCTAATTTGTCTTTAGCTTTTCTCTGATAATAAATGCGCTTTCATAACGGATGGTAGGAAAATATGTTTCATTTATCTGACTTACTAATAGTGATTATCAATCAGTAACTTACGCATATTCTGCAGGTCCTTGGGATATTCGAGACTTCATTCACAAACAATGCAGGTCATCAAATATAGAGCGACCAAAATATTTTACTTATCCGTGGGTTGACATTCGTGCTCTTTTTGCAGAGTTCTATAATTGCGATAGATGTAATATACCTACCATGCTTAGTCGTTACGAGTTGACATTCGAAGGACGCCAACATTCCGGATTGGATGACGCAAAGAACATTGCCATCATAGCAAAGCGCATGTGGATGGACGGTGCTTTGTTTAGAGCAAATAACATGGTGATAATGAAGTTTGGGAAAAGGGCGCGTCGAAACGATAGCTTTACATATGTCAGGAAGTGACGATACCGATCAATTGTCCCCGAATATAATGATTCGAAGAATTACCGAAAAAAGGGGGGAGTTATGAGCGACTTGTAAGTTGGGGCGCGAAACTTATTTGTTGTTACTCCCGACATATGACAGATGACAAAGCAGTATAACTTTGCAATAATAATTGTTATATTTAAATTTTTTTTCTGCTTAAGCGTCTAATAAATATCTGTTGCCAGACATTGCAATAATAACAGACACAGAAAGTATCAAATCAGAGTCACTTTAACTCGTGCTATGAAATATTATGGGAGAAAAAGGACAAGGTTTTTAAAAAGGTAAGAATTACAAACGTGCCTCTAATGCAAACGTTCCCAGAAAGCAATAGTCCTAAAGAATAGGAAACAAATGGATCTTGTCAATTTCTTATTGACGAATATACTTTTCATAAATATCAGATAATAAATAATAACCGTTATATCAAGCATTTTCTGCTATATCGGATTTCCGGTCAAACGGATTGTCACGATATTAATATAATAGTAACGGGTCCGTTACTAGTATTAGCCCTCAATCACACCAATTTTAACTATGACACCACAAACGCGGCAATTTCTGATATTTCCGTGGCGCATGATGGCTTAACAGTCGCCGATGACATCGCGTACGAGTTCATCGTTCACTTCCGGACGCCGAATATGTTGCGACCGTTCTGGGATTTGACCCATTCTGAAAACAGCCAACCCGTTTCAAGACTGTCGCAAAATTTTTTCGACTTGTGCGCAAGAGATTATTCTAACCGGTCATAACACTTTACGAAGAAGACTATGCACAATCTCCCTACGTTCTCTGTTCCTATCGTTCACGATTACTATGTCCGCACTCTGTAAAATGGGTAATAAAATGATAACTTTACCAATCATCTTGATCGTCGTTCCCACAATTAAATGTTATAAATCCACGTAACGAGTTAAAAATTGCCGTTCGCGATGGATGTGAAATAATCAATCGTCGAAATACCTCAGTCTATTCACGATGTTCCATATGCAAAAGAAAGTATCTCTCACCCGTCTATCGGCACAGCGTTCTGCTGGTGCAAACCCCTTTGTTGAATATTACTCACTGAGCATATGGGTTAATCTAGAAACCGAAGAACGTTGACGCTTTATTCAGGCATTTTCTTATACACATGATATGATAGTCGATGAAGATAGATCGATGCTTTGCCTACTTTTATTCGCACAGGCGACTTTTACTTCCCGGGAAAAACATCCATGGTTAAGGCTAAAGGTTTACCCATGCTATTTGTCACTGAAACTAATGGGTTCATTTCACCCAAATACTTCGTAATACTGATAACGGAGATATTAATCCTACCAATCGTCCTTTTCACGTGTGTATGTACTTTATGCAACGTTTTCGTTCGTTAAAAGAAAGATTGTGGCTAGATGATCAAATAGTAACAATGCAAAAGTAAACAATTCTCCTCTATCCATTCAAGGATTGAATATAGAAAATTCTTCCATATCTGTTTCAGAGTTAATTAGAATATGTAATAATAGTATAGAAAGTAATGAGACTGAGCTCGAATTAGTAAAGGAGTTACTGGAACATGCTAATATTTCAGGATATGAGGTATCGTATCCTACAGAAAATTATCCTAACACCTTTTATCTTAAACGTATAACACCTTCGAATTGTCCATTATGTAAAAGGGAAGATAAAGACCAAAACGGTCATATACACGAGAACGATAATGCATGCATTATTCAGGATTTTTGCTTACAAACTAGTTTATATAAAATTTTCAGATAAAAATATTACGCAAACTTTGTGTTATATATACTGGTTTTGTGACGATTTTTGGTTAATTCACCATTCTCGAATTTAATTTTAAATATGAAAGTACTAATAGAATAATATAACCATTTTGTGATATCTAATCGAAATGCCGGAGATACCAATTTATGTAAAAACCCAGCAAAGGGGCAATATTGCGCTTTCCATGCATTCAAGATTCGAAAGGGTGTAATAATCCTCCAACCATGTAAAAGATGTAGACGAGGAACTAAATTGAGTCTTCCTATGTGGTCAAGGTAGGGGAAAAGCGTATAAATATTATAAACAGAAGTGTGAGAGAGAAACTCTGCGTGCTTAATTCTGTATACGCGAAGCAATTTACCAGATAAGTATTATCATTTATTTTTCCTAAGTGTTTGAAAAACAACCAATTAAACTTATCATTTTCTAAGTAACAATCAACTATTATCATTTTCATAACTAGAAACTCCTAATGGAAACACCCCAGAAAGTAGTCAACTTATTAACTAAGAGAGAGATCGATCACAATGGACCAACATTCCGCAGACTAATGCGCAATGGCTTCAGGTACGTAAAAGATTTAGCTGAATTTCTACAATTTACCGGATAAAATAGATTATTATTATATAGAGCAGTGGACTTTTTGAATGCTCTGTTTACAAGAAATGATTTATAAGTATAGAAACATACCGGAATCTATTCCAAGCATTATAGCGATGGTAGTGTCTTTGACACATAAAAAATAAAAATGAATCATGAATCTTAATATAGCCTGGATCGCAACTCCAAAGCTATAATTTTTTCGTTATATCCCATATACTGTATTAGTAAATTTCAAATCGCCGTCCCGGTTACCCATACATAGCCATATACTCTCTTTTTCTGAGCACGAGAGGAAAAAGTATAATTAATTTCGATTTGAAAAAAGAATCTCCATAGTATATAGCCAGAAGATGCGGAACAGGCTGTCATTAGGTGAGCTGGTTGCAAAGTTAAGCAAAATTGAGAATATCCGGAAAACGAATAATATACAAAAGATTAAAAATTAATTGCATATCTGAAATCTCGCTCTATTGCGGAGCAATGGCTCTTCGAGCCTACTCATTAGAAAGATCAAGAGGTTGGTCCCATCCTTCGCGAATATAGAGCAGATCCTCTTTTGCTCTAGTTAAATCGATAACAATAAAATCTCTACCTTGCAAAATTTTTATAAGTATATCGACAACATCGCGCCATTTTTTGTATATCATCTAGCAATATTAACAAGCTCATCATATGTCCTAAGTCATTAAATAAATGTAATCCAGTATAGCAGTCATTAAACTTTTTCGGATCTGGAATTTATCCAGCGTGTCATCTTCATAATAAGGCTACACAAAATGTCACGGGTTTCGAATGGCGTGTTAAATCTATAGAAAAAGTTACGCAAAATACCGTGCCGATCGCTCTAATATCATAGGTATACCAACATCTAAAGCAAATTCGGAACTAGTTTCTCTTAAATCGTCCCATATTCCTGTTTCTATTCGTTCAATCTGTATCGATTATAAAACGAGCTCATCTTTAACAATTTACCCTCTTATTTCGAAAAACTTTTTTATGTCCGACTTTTTTTTTTAGTTGGTCGAGGCATCGTGATGTCGTTACTCGAAACAATCACATTTATTGGATAACGACACGAACGGGCGTCCGAAAATTATACTTTAAGAATATTAAGAAAATTGTTACTTTTCAAATGCCTAAACTCGAAATTTTTTCTGGTTGATTAAAATCTTAATCATCTGCTCTATCATTCTTACGGATTGTAATCTCTAATCAAAAAACCTTAAGATTTTGAAGCCAGGTAATTTGTTTTGAACCACTAGATGATCTGTACCATAGCACACAACGTTGCCGATGAAAACGAGTGTCAATGGATGTTTGATAGTTGCATTATCGAAGTTGACGAGCAGTCAAATAAATGCACGTAATATGGATTCGATACTTGTTCATCAAAATGTAAGTATCGCGAGGAACTTTTATCACAGTTAATCAGAATGTAAGACGTAAACATGCTGTTAAAATAATATAATCATGTGACGATTAGTGGTGATGATTTTCCTAATAATCTGATTTACGTACATCTAACATTCTTATAGTGGCTAACTCTTTTTGTGATGTGAATGTGGTGTTGTCTTTAGCTGTTATATGTTAAGCTGCGTAGGCGAATAGATTTAGCCACATTTGGTGTACCTAACTTGTAAATCCTTCCCTTCTAAGCAGAAAGCGTTAGAACTTGACAGGGTGCATACAGTCATTGTTGATTGAAGATATAAAATTTCTCCATCTTCCTTGAGTAGTTGATAAAGAAACCACACAATAATATGCAATGTGAAAAAAGTTTTCAAATAATACACAAAAATACAATATGTCGATAGATATTTGATCGATCCATTGTCTTGCTGCATTATTCTAAAAATAACTTTACTGCGCGCGATTAACCGTATTTGTATAAGGACTTCAAACGTGGCTGTACAGTCTGTCATAATGGTTGTCGATTTTAACCGATTTTAAGCTGACGGTAACGCCAGAAATACGTAAGCCAACATGTGTATTAAAGTGGATTTTGAAGATTCACATGCAAAGATTGCGATAAGCGAAAAGGAAAAGAATGATTTGAATCGTATAAATCATCTATACAAATATACCAATTATAGAAGTATCAGATATTTTGTCTGTCGCACTAAACTGTTAGAGGAAACGAATTTTTTTAGCATGAACCCATTTTCGGAAACGATCGGATGATCTATACCGGCATTATTTGAAATGTTACGAACAATTAAAGATAGTGTCCAAGAGTCACATATATCATTGCCTAAATGCAGAAGAGCAGCAGAACCATAGTAAATACAAAGGATACTCGACAAAGACACGATTTATTGACATATTTATTTTCATCTGCATCAATGGGGAAACGGCTATTAAGATTTGGATCGATTATTAATAAGCACAAAAGGCCCTTTTGGTTGGGGGATACTAATAGGATTTTGTCTTGAAATCCCATTGGATACTGAGAGTCCATTGCATTTCAAGAAGGCTTGGTAATATCCATGACGGAAAGGGTTAGCCATACTTACTGTATAGAATACACGATCAAGCTATTCATCCCTTTACATGGAAAGTTACCCCACAAATGCAAGTCCCTTACGATTCATACACAGTATAATGGCATTTCGTGCAGATTGGCATTCATTCAATGTATGCATCGTATGGAAAACATCACAACTGGTAAACGAGTTCATTGTTTATTGCAAGTATTATCATGATTACTATTATTATTATCAATGAAGAATTACAAAGGGTTCAGCAATTATCAGGCGCCTGAAAGACAAACAACAAACATTCTATCCGCATACCTTATAGGGAAACATTTGCTGGAGGAACAAGCAAGGAAAGGGGAAAGGGAGGGGGAGAAGAGAAGAAAGAATGGAGCAATTGCAAGGGCACTGTTATAAAAACGAAATATCCTTATTGCACTTATTTAGTTGATGACGATTATCTGCACTCTGTGTGATAGTGTCACCTGTGCGTAGAACTGATTGAACACAAACTGCGGGCATATAAAATAGCCACACCCAAATAAATAATACTACTTCATACTTTGTAGCAAGCAAAGCTTGAAACCGTCTTCAGACAACTCGAACTCTTCGACGCTCTCTTCCTAACTACTCCTCTCGAATACATTGTATGTAGTTCAAGTCAAATCCGTGAGTGGCGTAGCCATAGACGCTGTAATAGCTATTATAGATAATAGCGGAGAGACTATTCCGCACTATTGTTATTGTTTCCTATAAAACATGTGCACTCCCTGCTGAAGAAGCACTAACAATAAAAAGGAAGAGAATACCTAGCACACAGCATTTTGTTCTCATTTCTTCGTGCATATAAAAACAGCGCTGAGACATAATTTCCGTTCTTTTTTATCACTATCAACACATATACAAACATATCTTTCGGCTGTATCTGTTTCTCTCTTTAGCTGCTGGCGAGTACTCACCTCACAAATAAACAAGAAATTGTGAGCTTTTTCTTACGGGCGAAGCATTTAACATCTGCCTGCGATAACAATGAGTGAAGACGGGCAGTCCACTAATTCAAAAACCGATGACATCAAGAATACTGATACCAATAAAACTCGTTCGCCCGAAAGGCGCTCGCGACCGCGCCCATCAAGGTCTTCCTCATTGGACTCCTCTTACGAAATTGTTCCATCCACTGGCACCGAATTGAGTGACGAAGGTCTAACCAAGCCTTTAGCTGGTAAACCTTCTCCCTACAAAAGAAATCATCACTCTCGCCATGGTTCTTTACATAGCTTTGCTGAATCAATACCTTCTTCTCCGTTAAAACATGAATTGACCTTAAACACTTCTCCCACTCAAATTGATGAAGGTGACGATTATGAATCCATTCCCTCGCCTGCTCATACCGAATCCAACGAAGACCGCAATGATGACGATAAAGATAACGAGGTCGATAGATTGGGAGACTTGAATCTGCATCAGTTTGGTTTTCCGACAAACTTCCGTCTTTTGTACGTCGGCTATGCCGCTAATGAACAGTTAAAGGATGATGTCTTCCAGAAAGTGTCTGAAGCCTTATCCCAGATTTTTTGGGAAGAAGCTGACAGAAATTTACATCCTACTGCTGACGTAAGGCCTGAGAAGAGGATTGTCATATGTCCGGTAACCAACTATCCCGACAACGGCAAACCTGAAGTAGAGTTTTACCAAGATTCGGGTGTTGCCGTATCCGAGGCCGACTTTACTAATAGAAAATTAAGGGAAATTCTGGACTATTTGGAAAATCAATTTGCCAAAAAAGAAAACGACGATGATTTAGTTGATTTATGCTTTTATTTTTTGCCTCCAGATGAGAAGAAAATTCCAAGTGATCTTTGGACAACTATGAAGAAATTGCAAGAAAAAGTTACTCTTGTTCCACTTCGTACTGCTGCTCCTGATGAACTTTCAACTACACGTCAGACGTTATTGCATTCTCTAAAGCAAAACGACATTGACATTTTTATCTGGAAAGACGACAAATTAGTGCAAAAATGGGATGAAAAAACCGGACGGCACAAGTGGTTCAAGACAGTTTTTACGAGAACCTTGTTGACTGTAGAAGAATTTGCCGAATTGGACATAGAAGCGATGTTTGAAGATCTTCGATTGATAAGGTCACGTGCCCTTGAATTCAGAAAAGAGCGCGAGAAGAGGGAAATTGTTCAACGAAGAATACGTAGTGTAGAGAGATTGGTAGAATTTGTTAGATCATTTTTGATGATGGTATTCGTTCTTGGTGTAGCATACTTTTTCTTCCTTAGTATGTGGACATACGGGGAGTTTTCGGTAATTCCAGAAGACATCCGAGAATCGCTTCAAGTCGTATCGAGTGCAACATCGAGGTTACAGCAGGACTACTCATGGCAATACGCAGATACGTTTGGCATTGACGATTCGCAACACAGTAGATTGGTGGAAGTGTACCAAGTGTCTCGCTCCCGTTTCGTAATCGATACGTACGACCGAAAACAGACATCACGAGGCGTCACAAGAGCTTACGAAGCAATCGTATTGCATAACGCCAAGGTATTACGACGTCACGACGTTGCCGGCATTGGAGACGGTCGGTACAGTTTTGACATTGACACGAGCGACGCCATAGGGAGTGTATATGTTGCGGTTAGAGATAAAAACGGAGAAATCGTGCGAGTGGTACCTTGGTTGAATCACAAGATGATTGAACAAGCACGACAACCCAATACACCGTCTGCCAGAAATGCCGACAATTCTCCACAGAATTACTATGGTTACGGTGCTATGAGTTCTCAAGTTGTTCGACATGCCCAGCAAATGTATTCGATGTCACTCAGCGTCGGTGGACAACTGGCGGACAATGCCAAGAACCTATTTATCTACACCAAGAAAAAAGCTGACCATCTGGTGGCCTACATTACAGAAGAACTTAACGAGTGGGTACCGTACATCTGGGATCAGATTACATATTGGGCCAGCTCTGCCAAGGAAAAGGCGAAACGGGGAGCAGGAAAAATTAAAAGATATGTTGCGTCAAAAGCAGATTTCTAAAAATTGGGGGAAAAAAAAAAGAGTGAATAATATTTGATGACATAGGCTTTTTTCCATTCCTTTTTCTTTTTTTTAAATTAGTTGAAATTTGAGATCATTGCGTTACTTAATTACTTTCACTATAGCAGTACAGAAATCTTTTTTTTTATTCTCTTGTATATTTCCCGAGTCAACTTTCAGACCCGCACATAAATATTTGCTTTATATTTGCATTATGGATAAATACTGTGAAATGTCATTCAGTCGATGGCAACTGAATCATTTTTGAGTTATTTTACCTATGCATACTGATGTCAACTTTTTTTTTTCACTCGATTGTGCCACGACAACATTACCTTTATTGTGAATAGATTAATCTGGGGTTTTCTCTTTTTAATATTAATGGACATAGACAATTACCTCTAGTACTAGGGAAGATTGAACTTTTCGAGACCTTTTGATCATCTGATCCAGATCACATGATATGATTCTTGGGATGTCGCTTATTATTATCGATCAACTATTCTTTGTACAGACGACGTGTAAGAGACCCATTCGTTTTTATTCGTTTTTATTCGCGTTGTCCGAGATCATTCATGATTTTCCTCATTGTGTGATGCGACATCAAAAGTGGAGAGTTCAGTCTTCCCAATCGAGTATTATTTGATTCCTTAGACTAGTGTATATATAATATATAGGCTTTATCCATATGAAAAGCTTTAGGGGACCTGTGAGATAGATAGATAGTTACCGCGAACGCTGGGATTGGCCAGCCGCTTTTCTCTTCAACCTATCGATCTAATCGACAAGAGCTGTATATTTAGTTCCCAACTTGCAATGTGCAAGAAATAAAGCTCCCTTCCTCGCGTTTGTTTTAAAATTGGGAAGAAAACAATGAGTATGCAATAAAAATTCTTGAATACATTCTGTGGTAAGGGTCGCGTTATACAATGTGTCAGAAACAGAACGTCTAATAAAAGGAGGAATGTTGTTTCTTTGTTTAAATTTCTCGTAATCTGTGTGTATAGAAACAAGTTTCGCAAACACAACATTGTTATTTTTGTAAATCAACGAGTGGGCGTGTTTATGACGAATGCAGCTTATGCAACTAACATAAACAAGGAAAATGTTATTATCATGCACTGTTAAGTGTACAGCTTTACATTCTCGAAATAGTCATATTAGAAAGACCATGATGACGTAAGCATGAACCATATTCTTTATCTATATTTTTTTGGAAAATCAACCTTTCAAATTTACTATCGTCCCTATTTGCCGATTTGTATTGTTGTCCAATAAATTTTCAAATTGGCGAAAAGATACGGTCCTCATTTTGCGATTATCTTGACTATGTTGGTTCGAGTGGCCGGTATGTGTACCCACCGTCTTAATGTAAAAATGTCTTATTTTTCACATATATTCATTTTTCTATGCACATTTCTCTGAGAGTGTAAAAATAGATTTCTTTTCGGTATTTGTATACATCGCATTGGTTATTTTATAATACTATAGTTATTTAAAAACCACGCAATTTTATTAAATACAGTAAAGAATGCACGATTTAATTTGAATAAACGATCAAGTAAAACTTGTTTTATCAAAGTATCTTTACTATAGCCAATGTCTACTAAAGTACACTCATACGAGTTTGATAAACAAATGCTAACATTTTTAGACGCAATTAAATAGAATCTTTGTAATGTAATTATTCCTGTTTGATATGCGAATCAAAAATGCTCTGACGCGTTATTTCTAAAAATTGAAGTTGCTATAACAATATATCATTAAACTTATCCCGAATTTAATTAGAAGTTTGTTTATTGTCTTGATCACATTTATTTGATATACCGTATTAGTGTTATTTTTTTGTAAATCAGTCATGTGACAGGGTTCTGATCGGCACTCTGCAAATTTATTAATTCACCCCATTGACATTAATAACGACATTCTTAATTAGCTCATATCATTGAGACTCGGAACGGCAGTGCGAAAAATTAAGAAATCAAAAAAGTTTAATTACGCCATGGTACGATCGAACATTTTTCTATTGTTGCTTTGCTTTTATTATCAATTGAATAATTGCACAATCGCAATAACAATATAATTAAATCCAGCCATAATTTTCTGGCAGAGGAACGGATAAATCGAGAATGCCCTCTCTTTTATCCGTTACATGGATTATAAAAGCGAAGAGAAGAATTATTCAGTTTATAATTCACGCGACGCTCGACAGATCTGTTGTTTCCATACCAAATACAGGATCTGTTTATTTAGAGTTTTGCATGTAATAATAGTTCTGTCTTTTTCAGTGACTGTATATATTCTTGACGGGCAAAATAGAACAACCCAACCAAATGTAATGGGTGCTACGTAAAAGCCCAAATTTGTTCTTGCCACACCCCAACTGTAAACACACATCTTCCCGAAACTCCATCCGACGATAACATACAGCTTCAAGAAATAAATCTCGAAAGGTTTCCCCATGCATTTTTATTTCCGATCAAGAGTTCTCTTGTCACTTGAATTTGCGCATACAGCCCTGGCTGTTTGTAGTATACAGACCACAGCCTAAATACCCACATCCACAACGACTGAGGGGCATTTGCCAATAAACCGACTTAAAAGGGCGGTGGTCGAATAAATACTGTTTTAACCCCCAAATTTCCCTTTTAAACCGACTCACAAGATTACTGATCTCGTCCGAGTACATCAAATCTGGGCTAAAGAACCGGCCAAAGGATTACTCAACAGTCTCGGTTGAGCCCATTTGTACTTATAATGCGTGTTCCTGTATTTGACAAACTATAATTCAGTTAGTGCAGTTGATGTTGTGGCAAGCATTCACTTACAGAACACCATTTTAATAGACTTACCATACAATTCATCCCACATCGTAGCCCTTATTCAGAGAGACGCACAAATTCTAGTCATTGAAGCAATCAAGGGTGCACAAATTCTATAATACTCTGTCGGTAATAGTAAAACATTATTGTTAAAGAATGGAGCACGAAATGCGTCTTATATTCGTATATTTTGTTTTTCGATATTGAGCGTGCGCCATCATTATAAACCAGAGTTATGCCGTATCGTTTACCATAGCATTTATCATGTTGTTTATTTTACGGATTTCGTATCCTCATAAAATGAAATATGACTGTATTAGTTACTTTAAGATTTTTGCCAAGATACGCCAAGCGTTTGAATCAAAGTGTGACAGAATAGAACATGGGCTGGATAGACAATAAGTACAAAAAACCATGGGTATATATTGACAAAAATACTCATGAGATTCCGAATACATGAAAAGACTTGGCCAGCTTATTGGTCGTTGGAAAAGATTTCGATGGGAAGGAGAATCACGCGATTTGTAGGCTAATCGAGTGTAACAACCTACTGTTTACACACGTCAATTTATAAGAGTATTTCGATTATAATAATAATTATAACAATAACACCAAAACCACCACAAAAAGATTACATTACAATAAACACACAAACTGATACACTGCTAATGCTACATTACAATAACACCACACTAATACCACATCACAACCCACAATTTATAAAGATGACCCACGAGTTTCAAATGTCGATACGTAATTCGATGAATAAATAAGTTTCCAATACAATTTATATTGTGACAATCGAATAGACCATAAAAAGTAAACCTGCGAGCGAACCTCCCTAATATTTCAATATCACGGAATACTTCCGAAATCGTCAAGTCTCCGTAACACTACGGCTGACGGAAAAAGCTAATTTGTCTTTTCGGAAAAGTCTTATTCCGCATTGTAAGCACCTGCAAGAAGAATGTGGATCATTCGATTTTTTTTTTTGAAGACAAGTTTCGGGTCCTCTTGATGATATTATGCTTAGACGCTGGTTCCCGTTATCTCAATTTATATTATATTTTTCGATTCCATTCCCATGCATCTTATCTTCCCCCCAAATTTCATTACCGGTCATCAATGTGAACCTTTCGGGAAAGGCCCATTTTTCCGACATTGTCAGTATGTATTCGTCCAATAGAAATCTTCATGTCTGATCGACAGGCAAATGAACATCCAGTTTCCGTGTAACTTATTATTGCTCTCATACGTATGTAGTATGGGCCGGCAACATTGAAAATAAATAAACTTTACTTACCCAGCGGATACTTTTTCCTCCCCTGTTTTTGTAAAAAAAAAAACGTATCAGCAAAAGTGAAATAATATATATATTTCCACGACCTAGTCGTATTACTACGTAACATACCCACCATTACAATGCCAGTTTGTACCTCTTGTCATCAGACTAAACAAGACGAAGCATTTTTTCACAAGAATAAAAAATGGAAGACTTGTCAGTCTTGCATCGAACAAAGGGCTGCAAAAAAGGCACGAACAAAGAGGAAGAGAGAAGAAGAAGCCGTCGCCATAGCGAATAGTGGTTCCAACGAGGAGGAGCCTCTCAGAGTCTCTTTGAAGAGTGTGACATTAATGGAGCTTGCTGAATTTGTGGCCAACGAAGTGCGAACGGTGGCAGCTAACCCACAACCAACAAATCCAGACGGTATCAATCAGGGACTGAACTTGAGAGTCGCCCTTAATTTGACTGGTTCTATTACCGGTAATGAAAATCCAAAAGAAGTCGCGCGATGGATCGTTGAAGAAATTGAGAGAGCTGATGAATATAATTGGACGTGAGTATTTACAACATCAATCATTTATACCGACCACCCCTCGCTAATTCTAAGCCCGGAATCTGTGTTCAACTCTATCGATGGTTATTTGTCTGAATCTTATATAGGTATAACTGTATGAATACATCGATGCGTCATAAAGACGTGGCAAAGTTCTACTACGTATGTAGTCAATCTATGGTTGCCATGAAGGAATACAAACAGGGCTCAAACAGAAAGCGCATGGAACGCTTTCCCTGCCAAGGAAAAATGCAAATGAAGATAGATTTACCCGCGGCCGAAGCAATGCTTGAAATTCATCATGGAATTTTGCACTCTAGACCCGTGATCGCATCCGATATCAGTGAAGAGTGTAAGAAAGAGATCGAACAGAATCTCGGTCTCAATCCTATATCACTACGAGCTCATCTCAGGGCAAAAGGCGTCATGAAGAACTACACTCCGAAACAAATCCATTTGTATTGGGAGAAGGTGGCAAGCACAAAGAATCCAGCCTCGTTGGCTCGCATCAACACCAGCCTACTTGCCGCAGCATCAAACAATGACTATGCAATGATACCACCGCAGCCAGTCATGCCGTACATAGGTCCCGTACCCATGGCGACTGTACCCCATATGGTACCCACCCCGATAAGCGAAGAAGAAAGAGTTGTAAAATATAATCGCGACGATTTTGTCGAATACGTAAATAAGATTGAACAATTTACGAAAAGAGTTAGAACTCAGTTGGAATATGGAAATTATTTGTGGTTGGAGGCAGTGAAGGGAGTTACAAACCGCGTCATTGAAATGGAGAATGATATCGAAGAATTAGAAAGACAGCGGGCTAACGAACAAGCTTCGAAACCATGGGTTGTGCATTATAAGTAGGTTTAATGGACTGTTGTTTATATCTTTTTTCTTGACGCAAGTCAGCAAGGACTTTCTTATATACATATAAGTGTATATACATAATATACACACAAAAATATACATATGTACCGTCTGTGTTAGATAGAATAGTTTTGCTGCAATATTCAATTAGTCATTAACCCTCCCTTCTCATCAGTCTAAAAACAAAAATCTTATTTATCGAAATAATTATCTTTTTTTCTTTCTTTCTAAAAGCTTATTGCAGCCATTATAAGGTATCCTTCTTTACAAAAATTAAGATGAATAGGAATCTTTCAAAAAATTCTCGCCAATACTTAATATCACTCTCGTATCGATGTCATCATCTTTATATTGAAAGCATAGCATCAATCATGAGAGCGTGAGTATCTTGCTTCATTACCAATGACACGAGCTGATTTTATTTTGTTAGGCAATATTTATCACGGGTATTTTTTATCTTGTCGTTTTTTTTAACGGGTTTATGTGTACAAGTTGCCATGACTGCTCAACCATTGCAGCGATCCCTGCAAGATTATAATAGCTCACCGGACGATAGTCTTTGGGGTTTGTCGACCACCTACCGAAATTTTGAACCATTCAGAGTTGTGTAGTGTGGGATCGCGGTTCAGATCCGCATTTGTCGTCGCATTGAGGGAGCGTGGTTTGTTATGCCAAGTGCCTTTTTCTTTCTTTTTGGTGTCTGGAAATCTTTTGACACGTTCGACTATTGTGTAATTAAATGTCCAGCGACGTATTACGTAAATTGGTGAAAATGAATGAAGATACATTTTTTTGGTGGAGAATATCTAATGCTATTACCTTACCCAACAATATATTATGTCACGTGTAATTATGTACCATTAATTCAGACTAATTAATAACGACTAATAATAATAATACCAATAATAAATAATAATAAATAATGATAATGAACATGTGACATTCAATGGATCTTGGTAACAGTCAGGCGCGTTGTTCTTTGGTGAGGAAGAAACACAGTTCTTGTCATTTTGATGACAAGAAGATAACAGCAATCTTATCCTATTACTATCTCTGTTTTCGAAACGGACGATGGAAAAGTATACCACCTTTGAGAGTTAATTTGAACCTTGTATGCTATAACCTAATCTAACTAACGCCCTAAAATAATTAGCAAACTCTCCGCGAGTGTTGATATTAAACCTCTCCGGACCCATATCCTAATAATATCATCCAACATATTGCCGGTCGCTTCAGCCATGCCAATAACCAGTTATGTGAATATGCGTTAGGCGAACATAAACGCGCAACGTAATCGGCTCCTGATGAGCTTATTATAGAAATAACACGACCCTAAAAGGCTCTCTAACATCGATATTAAAACAATTTGTCCTATAAAAAAAAAGCAAACGACATAGCCATTGAACTTTTATTTCTCACTACCATTACTGGTACTTTGTACTAGGACCATACATACTTAATTAATAAAATTTTATAAAAATTATATGTAATCGATTTGTAGTGAACGAAAGAGTATAAAATGGATACAGAAAGCTCTTTATTTTTTCAAAAAAATTTTGTTGACTTGTGAAAAGCGAGACTAGACAACAGTATAAAACCCCTACTTTTTAATAGTCGGAGCAATATGCCGTATCAGTTATTAGTAAAATTATAATAAATGAATGCTGGAAAGTTAATCCGGATAAATTATTTCCGAGGAAATTTATTGGAACCGACTCATTTGAGATCCACCTGTACTCTGTAGAACCATTTGAAAAGTAATTATGCCATAAACTTACGTATTTGATATTTACATGTTTTTTATTTTATTAGTAAGAAATATGTACTTTGTTCAGTAGTAAAAGCACAGTAAATCAGGGGGTCACCCATGTGTGCTGAATAAAGACCTCAAAACTCCATTTGAAAAGTAATTGCTGATTTACCATAAGTTGTAGCGCCGAAACAAAAAAAGACTCGCCCAATCACCGATTAAAAGTTGGGTAACTGAAAATATCAAACCCAACACGCGTTCATGATTCACCACTTTGTCAATACGTGACGAGGTGTATCGAATAAGTGCCCCCCATGTAATACTCTCTGTGGTTCACTCATCGAGAATTTATCCAAGGTCAACGTGAAGAGTAAAAAGAAAAAGTTACATTCATATCATACCCACCATGCTGTGATACGACAAACCCCTTCTATTCCTAACCTTGACCCGACTGTTGCTTGCGTGAACACAATGTGATTGCTAAACGGTAATAACGTTTAACATATGCTGACGTATGACATATATGTATGACATATAACATATGACGTATGACGTATGACAAACAAAATTTCGGTCATTACAACCATACTTTGTGTTATAAATATGACGCTGTCAATTTCGGTAGTCACTCATGCATATTAATATGAGTTACGGGTGTGTGTAACTTGTAGCTACCACTTGGCCGAAACCCAGCATTAAGCTATGCTTCAAAACCTAATTAATTAATTAGAATCAACATGACAAAAACCTTGCTCGGTGACAGTCGCTGAATTATTCACGTAGTAGAAAAGAAATATGGCCCTATAAAATGTAAAATGGAGACATCCAAAACCTCCCGTTTGATGTTTTGAGTAAAAGATGACCAAATTACTGAAAGTGTTCAACAATTACGTTTTATCCAAGTACACGCCCACTTGAAAACCATTTCCAACAACGCGTACATAGTAAGAGATCGAAGGAAGAAGAAAAAAAAAAGAGAGAGACGATGAAGAGAAGAAAATGTTATTAGCAATAACAATCCCGGGTCTGCACGGAATCCGAATGCATTTCGATCACGGGACACAGCCCAGTATTTGATGCTGGAATACAAAAAAGCCTCCGGTCGGGTTTTATACTGCATGTGCGGCCGTAATAACTTACAAGTTTACATTAAAAGCTTTAGAACGCGATAGAACTTGCAACAACTCACTCGAAATTAACTCATTCAACGACAGCATGGGTAAGTATTATCGTTTCGTCAGATGCCTACACGAACGATCTGCGTGGTTCCAGAACAGCATATCTTCTAAGCTAACTTTAGCTTCCCGTTCGTAGGAGGCATGTTCAGCAGAGTCTTGGGAAAGTTGTGGGGTGAGAGGGAAGTTCGAATACTAATCTTGGGTTTAGATGGTGCCGGTAAGACGACAATACTATACAGACTACAGGTGTGTCTTGGTTTTTACCTTTTCACGACAGCTGATCAGTGTGTTTTATTGGACGAGAGGAAATAAGCTATTTTATGTTCTTGTACTTGTAACAGATCGGTGAAGTTGTGACGACAATTCCGAGTGAGTAAAACTCGACTATTGAGTGGAATCGTTTGATATTTTACGTTTGAATTTTTGTTGACTCTATACGATTTCCCCCATCTTCTAGCCATCGGATTTAATGTCGAAACAGTCACATACAAGAATGTCAAATTTCAAGGTAGGCTGGTGAATACTGAATATCGAAAGAGTGAATGCGAATCGTTTATTTGTTTCCGTCTGTGCATATCCATTGAATCATTATGTTTTTTATATCAATATATAGTTTGGGATCTTGGAGGTGAGGCTGGAAGCAAGTGTGTTTTTTTAATTGTGGCATGTTAAATGCACGTCAAAGCATACTGAATACAAAAGGTCGATTGTTACTTTTCTGTATGGATTTTAGGACAAACAAGTATAAGGTATGCAAGTGGAGTTGATCTTTGTTCTATTAGCGGGTGTGATGTGGTATCTTTGACTAAAATTTCCTTTGTTCCGAAAAAGGCCCTATTGGCGATGTTACTACGCAAATACTGATGCAGTTATATACGTAGTAGATTCAGTGGATCGTGATCGTATTGCTACATCACGGGAGGAGTTACATGCAATGCTTGAAGAGGAAGAATTAAGAGAGGCTGCACTATTAGTGTTTGCAAACAAACAAGATATGACCGGAGCTATGAGTGCGGCTGAAGTGTCCGACTCGCTCGGATTGGGCACTCTAAAAAGTCGGCAGTGGTCCATATATAAAACGAGCGCTGTAAGAGGGGATGGTTTAAAAGAAGGACTCGATTGGTAAGAGATGAGATAATATTTTATGTTTTTATTATTTTTTTCTGCTTCATTGTAATTAATATGTACAACACTTTTGCGTTTTTTGTACAATGAAGGTTGGTGAATATCATCCAGGGTTCTAGCAATAGTTGATAATATCATAATAGGCTTTCTTTTTTTTTACAATCAATAATATTAATATACGCTGCACAAAGTAACTAGAGAACAATAAAGACATCGGCAGATGTCATGAATCATATAGAATTGATAGTTTATCATAACGAGAGAGAGAGTCCAATGTCGGGTGCCAATACATTACGTCAGAAGCCAAAATCGGTTTCGAACTTTTTATGTGGGGAAAGCCTATAGTAATAGTAACAGAGCTGATGTAAAGCTGCTGCGTAAGCTTCCGGTCTGTTGTTTCACCGAACGATGCTCCGTTTTGAGTCATGAGATTGTTTAAGAAAATCCTCTCATTATACAGAGATCAATCCCGGGAGAAGTGAATATTTGTTAAATAATTCATCTGTTTACGTGTCTAAGTAATCACGTGACCTAAGAGCTATTTCAATAAGAATGTTGTAGTAGAAAACTTGCAGTAACTTCTTTGAAGAATTAAATTCAATTGAAATTTCTTCAGGAAATTTGGTACATCAACGTTTTGGCATGTTTAAAACGAAAAGGGCCAATTTACCTCGGTGCTTATTGAAAGGAGTGCGCGTCGATTACATTAAAATTTACCATCTTACAAACTATGCTCTGATCTTTAACTTATCGCTGACCATGACAAACCCAGGAACCAGCGGTTTGCTGAAGCAAAATAGATCAGACTGATGGTAAGGTTTTATGCAGTACTCACAGGTGCAGAAATGTTGTTGCAGGTTGCCAATTACAATAGATTGCTTTTTATGGTGAGCGATATAATTCCCCGTTCTCGGCATCAGGACGAAATGTCAGGTACTATGTTTCTCTACATATAATTGCTATGTAAGGTCGCATATAATTGAGTACGACTCTATTGTCAGGCTATACAAATCATGTGCTGAAGCTAGTTTCATCATGTAAATAGTAAGAATAGAGACGCGAATGCTACAAAAGAAGGGAGGCTGTACATTTATATGGCTAGCTATGCTTATTTACTACGGCAGAAATGTAAAGTACGAGCGTAGCTTTCGTTTCGGAACCATCTTATTTTGATATCGTAATCCTTGAACAAAAGACTTAAATCCAAAATTTCGTCGATTTTCTCGTTTACGGTAATTTAAGCTGATATCAACGTATGCTATGACTTTTCGGTCTTATACGGCATTTAAATAACACACCTTTCTATGTTGGCACTAGTAATAATTAACACGACGACGACGACGACTCTTTTTACCTACGTATTGATTTGCAATACAATTAATATGGCATCGATTGTACTCATCGTAGCAATAACATTAAACAAACACAACAAACTTAAATCTTTAGTCAGTGAATGCATTGATATTTTTACATACAAGTTTTGCGCGCTTTCCATTTGACATTGTGTTTGGGTTATAAGGAACACTATTATAAGAAATAAAGTATCGCAAGATAGACGACTGGCCCCAGGTATAACCGTGCTAATTTAATTAACCAGGTCTGGCACGGCAGATTGCCAACTTTTCGCTCGCTCTTTGATAATCAGTTCTGACATGATCTCATTTATCGCCAACCCAAACGTGTATAGTAGTAGCGCATACATACATCTCAACCTTGATGCTCATAATTGCAGCTCTTGGACTTTCATTTTATAAGACCATCGCACACGCATACACGATCTTTCGGTTGACGGCGACAAGTCTTCCAATCTTTGCGTCAGGCTTTTTTATCGTTGTTTATTCAACGGGGTTGTGCCAAATAATTATGGGATAGTATTTACAACCAGTTAGCGAAAAAAAAATCATACTGCAATGATAAGATTTGCGAGAAAAGTGCGAGTATAACTTATGAGCACCCTGTTAAAGAGATTTGTCGTAAACGCTTTTAGACGTCTCGCGTAAAACGAGGTTATCGACAATAGACTTGGATAAAATAAATACTAGTAGTTTAAAGCATACTCTATTTTCGGGATTAACCAATGAATCAAATCCGGAAATATGACAAAGAGCACACTTTTCCTTCTTTCTTCAAACAATGTACTCTGTAAAACATGCGCTGTTAGTTGACTAATCGATCGGGGAGACTCTGCGCAGCTCTTTGCTTGTAGACTAGACAACAGCCAAAAAGACAACGTTGTCATTGTATGGCAACGCGCCCCATATTTCACAGACTCGGAATGTCATTTTGTTCCATATCACATGCCCTCTCTTTGTTGAACAATCAAAATTCTTTTCTTCTTTGTCAAAGGATAAGTAATTAATTACATGTAATATTAAATTTTTATTATCAACACATTTTTGTGCAAGTGCAAAGTGGCCTTGCGTTTGACGCTTGGCTATTACTAGAATTAAGATGGATTCATGTGACCACCACTATATACTCTTTATTCCTTTAAACGGTTGGTTTTCTTGCGGGTTGGAATATTCTATCTATCCAATATGAATGCTTGACATCTTTTTTAACTATTTGTCATAGCATACGCTGACGCCCAGTCTCCATTCTTGGCGTCTTTTGGCTCTAAAGTCAAGGATTGGTTGCTTGCTTAACGTTTCACATAAATATCTCATTAATTAGTATCACGTTACTCAGTGTGAAGAATTTTCTAAATATAACTGTTTCGTTTTTGTAGCAAGTCTGGATCACATTAAGTAGCGATTAGCATTGTGCAGATTTTTAGTTTTCTCTTTGCAGAACTTGTGCATGACTCTATTGCCGAGGGAATACAGTAACTAGGCAATTATATTCTTGTGTTATGTGTTGTAAGCTCGTCTGTATAATGAATTAATTGAACTGTCACACTCGATGCTTTTATTATAATTAGACTTTTTATAGTATGAAGAACCATTAGCTCTGATATCCATTTGTATTACTATTTTAACCATGTCCGAATGTCTTGACGATTACGAAACATTTGTACGATAACGCACATCCCATATAGAAAGTTGAATCTTACCGCATTAGACACAATTGACAATGAGTTTTCTGATTAGTAACAAAATTAGAACTTGTCAGACGTCCTTGGTGCTTGTAATTACGTCAAATCTGACATTCTGTCTTTGGAACAAGTTACTTGTGTTGAGCTGGTACTTTGCGAGCAACGAAAGATCTAATAATTCAAAAATTCAAGTTAAAGCAGCCAAAAACCGGTTTCGATGAGATAGAGATTGCAAAACGAATAAAAAGCACAATGTTTCAAAACAACCAATCGATACAATTACGCATAGTGTTAGTCACGCCTCGTTGAAACAGGTCGAATGGCACGTATACAAATTGGTTTTCATTAAGAATCTTGCACAGCGACATAGCAAAATCCTCATTTGATTCCCTATATGATCTATTAATTAGAAAATTGTGTGTATCATCGTTCTGTACTTATATATTTAGAGCCTGCTTATATAAGATCCCTATAGTTAACCATATATATGCGTTTTTATAATCAATTTTCGATAGACGCGTCTCGACACGATACTCACTTCCATGATACGAGACTCACTTGATTGGACACGATTAGTCAGTCATCAACCACTTTTTACTCGTTCTTCATACCACTAATTAAACGATCATACAACTAAAACTGCGTATAGTTGATGCGATCTCTTCATGATTAGTTTGGCCTTCTCGCTAGCTTTCCAAAAATTAGAAAAAGAAAAGGCATTAATAGATCTAATAATGTTCAGTTCGAACAATGATATCAACCGGGGTTATAGTTTTCTGTATTTATTAATATTGTGTTATACCACGTACAACACATAAAAAAACATAATCCATAAGACGTTTTATACAGTGAAAACGGTGTATTGTTAAACTCTCTGTAAAAATCCAACCGTTTACGTTTATGAAAATCCTTACTTCTTTCATACCCAATGCTGATGGTATACCATATAGAACAAACAAGGTCAATCGAATAAGCTAGAGCAAAAATATGTATTATTCTAAACAGAACGCCCGCAGGAGCTATCCTGCAATAAAAAATGTCCGCATACCTAATTAGAATAAGACATAATTGTGGAGACTTTTCGCAGACTCGATTGGCGGTGCTTGTACGTAATTTGTTACAAGTATGCTTAAATGACCATTGTTCGAAGGGTGTCACGAAATAACTCGACACTTTGTTGATTCTCCTTTAGCCTAAAAGCATTAGCATTATCCATATCCGAACCAGAAATGGCCTGTATATGCGTGAGAAGTAGACTACTCCATCGTTTAAATACGTCTTCAGCAATAAAAAGCTTATAATCAATTAACCTCAAGAAAATGACCTCGTTTTCATTAATCTCTGCCAATGGTAATCCAGAGATTTTAGACCAGGCTTTGTTTGAATAGTTCGAATCCTGTAAATACTTGGACGCTATGATCAATGCGGCCAGAAACATTCGGCGACCACACGTAGCTGGATCCGTATTGTGACTACTATCCTCAGAACCTTTGTCACCAGGTGTCGGAGGTCCACGAGGTTTAAGCGCACGTTGCTCAATCTGCTGCTTAATCCTGAATAGATAGAACAATGCGGTCTGTAAAGTGGAATATGAAGTACGCGATCGGCGAAGTGTTTGTTGCAAAAATACCCGCATGGGAATTAGCCTCGCTCGTGGATTCACCGTAAATTTACTCCAAACCACATCAATGATCAAAGCTGCTGTATCTATAAAAAATCGATCCATTAGCCTGCGTTCTCTTTCTCTCTTTTAACGCGTGAATTATAATCGAATCCGGCCAATAGCTTTCCCAAAGGCTGATTATGATGAGCTGAAATAACTTACCGACGAGGTTCTCGACAAAGGCAGCCTTTCGATTCTTTTCACTGATTAAAGACGGTATCATACGAAGGATGGGGTACTCTGTATTTTCATTGTTTTTCACTGTATTCGCAGCAGTTTCGTTGGCGATGGGCAACGAGCTTGATCTTGGAATAGCCATGGGTCTGAAAGGACCATTCTTATGAATTGAGTCTTTGGACGACGTTCTTGAACAATCACTGATATATCCTTGCTCATTCTCGAGTAACAGTGGCTCAACATATCCCAACCCACTGTCATGACGGGGCCGTTTGCGACGCAATATATAAACCGGTTCATGCTTCGCGGAAACAACCTGCGTTCCCTCACTCCCGATCCCCTCGTTGACGGATGGACAGGGCAATGACAACGAAGAGCTAAATGCATCAAACTCTCTGCTGGAGGTGTTCTGTCTGGAAATGGGTGATGGCGGCTGATATCCAGTCTGTTCTATTTGTAATGAGGAATACTGGACTGGCGACTGAACGAAAGGTTGCGAAGTAACGGAATACGAGGGGATGGTGAGTGGGGGTGGTATTATTCGTTGGTTTGACATTGACGACCTCGTGCTTTCTTCCGATGTATACATTAGGAGATCTGTCAAAAAAGATAGAGTGACTCTAGTAAATGTGGTTCTTGAGTCATTTACTACTTTGGTGTTTCCATTGTGATTTGTTTTTGTATCTTTGTTTGTTTGTATATACTTTTTTTTTAAAACCGCGTTATATCACGTACCCGTTTTCTTATAACATGGTCCAGTCATCTGTCTTAAACATCTGCGCTTCGATGGACTATCAACGATACTAAATGCACAATCTACCACAGATTTAAAAGGAGCATTGGTATAGTTCGTACACGCACTGTCGCTTTCCATATTGGTAACAGTTTCGGATACAAAGCTGCTATTGTTATTATTAATATAGTCGCTATCAAGATTAGGTGAATACCCTCTATTACTATCAACTGGTGAGGGCTGGCCGAAAGTGGAATTTGGTTTAGTCAATAAGGACCTTCGCCACGGGCTGTTTCCAGCCACGTGTGCTGGAACGTGCTGTGATGATTCATTTTGATAATGTGCTGATTCTACTTCTATCATTGTAATAGCCCTCGACAGAGAAGGTCAAAAACTCTCCAGGTTGAGTGAGTTGATGGTAACGAGAAGAATCGAGTTAAAGTGGGGTTGCAGTGTCTATCGGTTTATTTTCACGTGTGGAAATTTTGAACACAGTACTAGATTATTTTTGCTCCGCTAACCGAGTTCAACAGGACGGTATAATAGATAACATTTTTCCAAAGTTAAGTCTTGGGGGGTTGAACGAAAGGCTCCATCGTATATATTTGTTGTATGCTGCGGACTGCGCCAATGTTGTGCGATTTCCCGTGCAAGTGTTACACGTTCTCTAAGTTTGTCTAGGAGATGCAATTGTTATCGTGTCAGCAGACATGCGCAGTTATCTGTGCAACACAAACCTATTGATTATTTAACTGTTCCCTACAAATTAGAAATTATCTGTTCGCCGTTTTGGAAGGATCTGCAGGCAGAAAATGGCATGCTTTTTACTCTATATTTTTGGTATTTCAAACGAGTGGGGTGACATTTTGGCGGTGGCGAGACTTCTACCTAGCCAACATCGATGAAAATTGGCAGACGGGTTTGGGGGTATACATTTGGCATAGCCTCCTTTACTGGGCACAGTTTCGGCCGCCGCAGATGGAGTGTGTGGTGATGTTCGATTATGTGTCACATTACACAAATGCTGCGGGATAATTTGAGTCGTTGTCCGACATACAATAGTCGATACATAATTACTCCGTACTCCGAAATATATTGGATACTACCCAGCCAAGACAATCATTTCAACGTATTCGGCTATTTTTTTTTGAGGCTGAGTTTCAAGACAAAGTAAAAAAAAAACTCACTGTCGCCCATTTTATTTTGTTGTCTACAATTTGAACATTGTTCCTCGCCTATTCTGCCCATGTTAAATGGTTATTCACATAATGTGTCGACATAATGCCATACATCATACGCCAAAGCGAACACAAGGGAGTGAGCTTTTTTTTTCGGAAGGTACCGTCACTCAACAAAGATATTATACTTCCCGTGCTGCCGTTTCAGAATAAACGCCATGATGAAAATTTAAGGAAAATGGAATATGTTGGTTTTTAATAGACAGTTTGTCCTACGGAAACTTCCGCAGCGCTGCGTCTGAAGCCAGTTATTTAACGTGATCTTTCCTAATTCGGAACTTATCGTAATATCATGCATACGTTGCATGAAAACATTGAAATTAGGAAAGAGAAAAAAAAATGGTAAAAGAGATTTCTCATCGAGTGAAGGACAATAGTGACACACTCCTAATAAATTGAAAAGGAAATAAAGCTACTAAAAGGATTGTATTGGAAAAGTATTGTACATTGGATACTCGTTTTCAATAAACCCATTGTATGTATGTATGTATGTATGAATGTATGTATATTTAAGTATTTCTGTATTTCTGTATGTATGTATATGTGTACGTATTGCTATATGTATTTCTATATGTATTTCTATATGTATGTCTGTATTTCTGTCTGTATGTATGTACTAATATAATACTCTATTGACCGTTTTGATTATTGTTGATATCATTTACCATTTGCATATGCATAATAGTGATAGTTCTTTCCGGTTTTGCTGAATGCAATGAGAATCCTTCAAACCCTGAACTTTCATTACCATTGCCTATTTCTTCCATCTGTCTTGTAATCTTATTCTTTTATGTTATTTGAACTTGTGCTTCTGTCGCTCATTAGTACAAGTCCCGCAAATCGACTGAAAGATTGTATTTAGAATACCGAACTTACTGCATTAGGTCAAAGTCGACTGGGCCGAAGCACTAGCGGAAGAAAAAAGCCGACATTTGTGATAGGAAGCAACAATACCATAGATGACATTGTTACCACAAAGTCGTTGAATAAAATGCAGGAGGGCGTTGAGGGGAGGAGGGGGGGAGGTCGAACCATGTCTAAATCTAACAACAATGGGTCTATATACATACATCTTTGATCTTTTGATGTCCAAAGGTGATGGCCGACATCATATGAATGGCTAGTACTAAAATTTGCCCAGTAAATAAAGATTTAAAATCACGGATTCTATTTCAGATTATCAAACGCAACAGCATTCAATACGTTTTAAGCGGACCTAATCAAGGATAAGAAGATCTCATCCATTGTCGCCGAATTTATATAGATCCGTATTTTGAGAACGTTGTTGATGAAACGAGAGTTCTTTGTGAGTGAATGGACATAATCCGTTAGTGAACACAATGTATCATTGACATTATTATACAGAACAGTCTGTCGTCAATTTGCTGAATCGGGGTAATTATTGGACTTGTTGCAGCCCCCGTCATTGATAATTGTCACCGTATCGCGTTGCTCTTCCCGATTAGGGTCTCCCACCAAAAAGAAAGACTCCAAAATTTGTCATTCCTTGAAACAGAGAATTGTTGTAGCACATGCGGTCTTTCTTTAAACGTATCGTGAATGAAAAGTCATCCACAAAGGACATTTGACATTCAAGTCACTTAAGTATAATCGTCCTCACCGAAAAATGACATTTGGGTGGCAATGAATGATTCTTCTTGGTATTGTCGAAAAGAAACATGTATATACAAAAGCGTTTGTGGTCCAGTGACTTTAACCCATTCAGTACTTATGCCTGCTGCAGAACCGGTTTGATTCCCTTCTGCGATACTATTCATCGCCATCATGATCGTAAGCTGACATTGAAACCCATGGTTATTGTCGCTGAACATCACAAAACCATCAGAACGTTTCATATTCTGTACCACTGCACTGTTATCATCTTTGGGTAACAGTGAATGAACGTCCTGACTACCATGCTACCCAAATAAATATGCTGATACTCGAAATAACTGTCTTTTACTGTTTCAATGCTAACACATGCTGTAGACACTATCGCCTATCAAGTAATCAACAAAGTCGACGATTGCGCGTAAAGTGGAGGTCAAAATTGAAGCGCGTCTTTAAAGGTACGTTCAAGAATTTGTCCAATTCGGGAATCGTTCGCAACCCGTTCAATGATTGCTTTCTTTCGTTAATAAGACTTTCAAAGATCGAACGATCATTCACGTATTGCGTGATGGACTGAGAAGAGAACACGAACCTTTTAACACAGAATTCTACAAGTATGCGAAATGCGAATCAATTAGACTATACATGTTAAAACTGACTATCATGCCGCTGAAATCTACAGGCTGTATACAAATCTTCCGAAAATACCGGCGATTGAACAAGTCCTTGTATGGCCCTGCCCTGTCTGCCTTAATCGATTATGTATGCGTGGCATCATTATTATAGTAACGACGAATGGTATACATCCTTTCAAATCATGGGACAACCAACCCTTAACATGATGTGGATGGAACAGGTAACATCCTTTATTGTGATCGGGTATTGATTTACGCATTACCAAATATTTATTAAGACTCGCCGGTCGATATAACGCCCCCTGTGATCTAGTCGGGAATTAAACCTGTTAGAGTGGGAATTTAATTTAGGCGCCCTGTCTTAAATGCACCAATCGGGATCAGCGATTGAAGATCTTGGAGAATATCGTTCGAACTCTTTAATATTATTAAAATCTCTCATAAGCGTAATTCTTTTGGCGAAAAAACTAAAACTTGTGTTCATTACCGTCGTCATACTTGCACATACATCGGTTACCGAATTATCTCTCATTTAAACGTTGACGTAGTAGTTAGTATTAACTACTTTTTAACCATCGGCATTGGGAAAAAAAAATAATAAGTGGTTCACATGACAACCTTGTACTGCTTGCTGTTACCAAATTTAGGTGGCATCTCTCATTTAGTGCCGGCGTTTTTCTTATTGGATTTTCACCCGCTCGGCTGGAAATTAGACACCGTATATGGAAATCAACGCTGCTATTTGTCACTGCAAGCATTTGATATCATATGTAAGTTATATTGGGGGTTTCCTTAATTACAGTGTTTTTTGCCAATGAAACATTGTTCGCAGGCTGAAAAACTACCATTCACAAGAACACCTTTTACGGCCTGTTTACCAATACAGTTATACTGTATATCTTTCGTTGGTAACGTAAATTTAATTTCCTTGGTTTGCTTTTATTTCTCAAAAAGTGCAACTCTAGCATTGAAGAATTGATGTGAATCACGTTCAAGCAGATAACTCTCTATCCAGCAATTAGTAAATAATGTCGAAGCTATTTATATTTACAATTTATGGGTAAGAATTGTTGGAGAATTAGATATTCAAACCTTTTATTTAATAAAGCAAACTTTTAAAATTAACATCGCCTGCAAAACTTGCACAAAGTAATGGTCATTACAATAACAATGTTTTGTAATTACACGACCTTAATTTCATTGAATAAAAAATAAAACATTATTTTGTTATTTCCACTTAGCTTAGGTTATGTATGACGATGAGATTGTTGTATGTCAGATCGGAATTTATGTCAGATCAGAATTTTATGTCGCTTCCAAACTGACATACGAACAATATATTATTCACTCGATAAAATAAGTCACTTTAAGATAAAATCACTCTAAGATAAAGAATTTTCCCGCTCAAATTTAAGCGATATAAAATTCTGATCTGACATACTGTATATCACTTCGGAATTGACATAAATTCCGATCAGACATACAACAAGATATTATATGCGTCGTCGGCTCAAATGATTATCTTAGCTGTAATAATAGATTCACATTCGTGTCGTTTATCCCAAAAAGTTATCTAAGGATGTGTTATGCGATTTATCTTCACGTGTCACGTTGGCATGCGGTCTAGATGACTGCAATTGGCCAACCTGGAACACACGTGTGCGCCTCCATCTCTTAATAGAACTTAATAACTTCTTGAACAAGGAAGAGAATGACAAGTAGGTATGGACTCAGAATGCATGCTCATTGGAAAGACTGCTATTCCGATTTCCACAATGTGCATTATAAATACGACGTCTTTCAAGTACGTGGTCACCAAACGTAACTGCACGCTCTACAATGAAGCATCCTACGATCGCTCGCAGTCTTTTTATTCTTGCAATATGTTTCCTACTAACCAACACGGTTAAAGGTAGAGCTCTCAAACATACGTATTGCGCACGTTGGATCATTTTCCTGTTCTCATAACCTGATTTTGCTTGGATTTGTGTAAATAGCATATCATGTGCATATATATGCCACCGATAACTCCTCCGCGGCCCCTATTGATACCTGTATACCACGCGTAATAGATTGTGACAATAATGAAGCTGTGATATGCGACGCTCCAGAAACAATATGCCAAGGTGATACACTATTGGATTGCGATGCACCAGATGGCCAGTGGTCTTGCGCTCAAGTGGAGAAAACCCGCACCGCCACCCCCAATAATGAAATCCACTATAAACCAATCAAAGATTCGTGTTTTGCATACACAGGTTATTACGACGGCTCTTGGGACTTTAATCAAGTAGCATGTACTTAATAGGAATACTTTTTGCTAGTTGACAACAGTAACACATTGTCACCTCTTTTGTATGCTCAGTGAAGATCTCTTTCGTGCTTTTGCTTACGGCGTCCGTATTTAGCAGTACGGCATTTCTTTATTTCAGTCAGGAGCTATTCGATTTTGCAGATCAATT
>CAJVPJ010000180.1:0-37226 GCA_910592205.1 Paraglomus occultum
CGGTAAATGGGTATTTGAAGGTTAGTGCGAAAAATAAATAAGGGAAAGAACAACTTGACGGACGAATACGCATCGGGAAACCATCAAAAAGAGTTAGTTTATATGCATAATGGTAGCGTTGGAAATGTACCTTATGCTAACAAAAAACTTTGTTCATTGTACCGATTAGTGTAGCTACACGCAAATTGTATCTCCGTCACTTAATATTCATTCCGTCACGTTACTTCCATCATGCTCTATATTGCGATAGATATTTGTTAGAAATTGTCGGTCTTCTTACTGAGAATAAAGCAGCTCTTAATATAATATCGCTATATAATCCTGTCATTATAACATGATGAAATTGTTATGGTAACGCGTACGGGGTTAAGTTTTTTATTACGTATTACGAGACTATATCTGTATTGACGAGTTTGTGCAGAGGTGGTTATTGCTATCGGCACGAGATACCGTTGTAGTAACTGTTGCTGCGTGTAACTGGAAACGTTATTCTTCTAATGGATAGAATTTTGTATCTGATTGTTAACGTGAGAGAACACAATAGATAGAATAAATAACAGTATCAAGCGGAAAATATGATGGATAATAAGGACATGAGTTGCGCCCAACTTTCCATTACAAGTAAGCTTTTGACAGCCATAAGTCACAAGCCATAGCCCCCCCCCCCCCCCCAGAATGCCGTCTACCAGCCACAGGAGAATGTCAATGAGTTTTATTACGCTTAGTATTAATTATAAATTTTGACATATCCAAAAGAGGTAAGACCACAACTACGAGACCACTAAAATTACCAGCATTGTAGAAGCAACAAAATAGTCATATTTAATATAGCCTGAGGCTTTCAAACTCTTCATCACGACGATTGGTAGCCAACAACGTGTGATTTGACCCTGAAATTAACAAAAACATCCTACTTAGTACCTTATGTATGGTTTTGCATGAACACGTACGTATCCATAGTTACCGCCGATTGTTTCTCTGCAATCCGGACATCTGCTTGTTTGCATCGCACGTCCGCATCCGTCAATTGTATATGTATGTCCATTGGGACAAGTATACCTGTATCAAGTAATACGTTGAATAACCGCGCTACTTACAAGCATACGAAAGTTCAATATCATCACTTACCAATGACCTCCTCCGATAAACTCTTCGTTCATTGCTTGAAATATCTCTATCTTTTCCTTTTTCGTTAGTACTCCCCCTCTGGCCAAATTCGTAACTTGTTCAATTTCTTTTACTATATTTTCCATTCTATTCTCACATTGGGTTTGGAAATGGTCGGCCTGAAGTTGGGGAAATATTTCGTTGATTAGAACTGTGAATTGATCAACGATTTCTTTACATTGTGCGATGGTATTCTTTCTCTCTTGCTCAACGACGTCGTCCGACATCTTCTTGTGTTGGAGGGTATATCGGTAGAAACGGCATCTTGCTTCGGCCAGTTCGATAGTAGCCGTCACGTATTGGCGATAGTATTTGGTTTCCTTGGATACTCTGATAATAGAATTCAGGTGGTATATCATTGATTCAAGAATAAAGAGACCAAATTTAATCCAACAATATCGAGTATCACCAGTCAATTCATCAGTTAATGACTGAACTACGTGATCGGCTTCTTGAAACAAGATCTTCTGAACATTGACTATAACAAGGAATATCTCCAAATAGCATTTGCGATCTATCACTGGAAATACCATTCCTACTCCATGAAACGATTCACGTTGTAGGGAAAGTATCATATTATCGGAATCGCCGTCTGAGATGTTCAGTTTGTCAGTCGCTTGAATAATACAATCCATTTCATTTACCCTGGATCTAAACAGATGTGATACTGCCGCTCCGAAAGTTGCCTTCCATGGAGGAGTCTTAGTCTCGGCCAGCAGGATTGACAGATCACTATATATCCGAATCAGGTCAATATTATGTATAATCCAGTAATTAGTATGACTGCGCGGTATTTCATAAATCTTGCGAAGTTTAACAAATTCATCCAAGTGAGTGAGCTCTTGAACTTCTAAATTTTTTGGAGGCTTAGGTAATTCAGGGCACTTTTCATCGTGTTTGGCGCGAAACAATTGCTCAAATTTCTTGAGAAAGTGGTTTCGTTTTTTGTCAAGCGCGTCGACGGCTTTTCGAACCTTTTCAGTATACGATCGTAACAAGTTTGTATACTTTAACAAAAATTTCTTGCTCTGCATGTCCAATATCGCCTTCTTAATCGGCCTCCCATATCTTCTAATATTCGTAATTGGATGCCGACACATTGGACATCTTTGAATACTTCCTAGTTCATTAGGAAGTGTACAAATCTTAATCCAAATCTTTTCAAAAGCTGCCTCTCCGTCGATACCATCATAATATTTACTCATTCCTAACTGTTTGTCTAGATAAGCCATTGTAAATGCATGGTTACATTCCAGAACAATCATTCTGTTAAGATTCCAATCAACTTGGTCAAACTCATCCAACATAGCCATATCTGACATTTGTCTCTGAATATGGGGTGGGGCACAAATGGGACAAAATTCGACGGGGACACACTCTTCTCCACATACACCAGGACATTGATGTTTGCAGGGCAACAGTTTCTCGCATCGCTTGTTACACGGCAAACGAATGCAAGGAGACCCGCAACTTAACAAACACTTTTTCTGATGGTCGCATTGCCAGTCGCATGGCTCTGCACAGACATTACACGGTTCAGAGCACTTTTTACTGCATGCAGAGTGTTTGCATTTAATCACACATTTGTTAGGGCATGGCGGACATAGTTTTCCGTCGTGGCATTTGCTTTCGCATCGATGTTCGCAGTATAAATTGCGATCGCATATCAGCGTGCATGGCGCGTGATTAGACCTTATCACATGCCCTTCTGCATCCAATAGAGCCTCTCCCGTAGGTGACGCACGAATAGACATGCGTTGACAATAGTCACAATTGGACAGGCAAAGATGACCACAAGGTAACAGGATTCCGCACTTTTGCTTACATATAATATCTTTTGGCGCTTCAAAACAATGCCTCTTTTGCTCGTGACCACATCGGGGAAGAATACAATCAACAAGCTCTGTACAATTGATTGCTGTTGGATCACGCGCTCGGTAACATGGAGCCTTGCTTTTTACATGTCCGCATGGTAATCCGACATTGTTTATCATTATTTCACAATTTCCACATTTATCCCCACATAGGTTGGGACAAGTATGTTGACACGGCTCATGTAATCTCTGGCACGGTTTCCCACACTTGATACCAACATGATCCGGATCATCAGAGTGGCACTTGTATTGGCATACGTGACCGCACTGTAACGTAAACCCACATGGCTCTTGGCATCCGCCATCGGGAGCAAATTCTGAAAACTGTTCAGGTCTCTCGACAAACTTGAGTGTATCGGGATGCCGATTGCATCGTAATGGGAAAGCATTGCCTAGTTGTTCCTTTTCCCTGAGTATGTCGATTACGGTGGGCCACATTGTTGTATTATCCCGCCGCGCCCTCTCAGCCAGGAGATCGGCATTTCCCAGTAGAAACATTCCGTGTTTAGCACGGGATAATAATACATTCGTACGGTTTTCAGATTTCAAAAAGCCTATCGTACCACTGCCATTGGCATGATTCACATTTCTGACAAGTGATATAATAACTATCGTCGCTTCTTCACCTTGAAAGTTGTCAATGGTACGTAATGTTACTTGCTGAGTTAGCAAATTCCTTGACACCATGGGAATTGGCGCAGATGATGATGCATCCTCTTTGCCTTCGTTGTCCTCAGTCATCCTAGTTATTTGCTCACCATCTCTTTCATCAATGATGACTACGAATTGTTTGCTTAATGCATCTCGTATTTGAATCATCTGACCCAAATATGGCGTTAATACAGCAATGTCACCGCTTTTATCGTAGCCATTTCGAACAAAATATTTTACCATCGCTACCACCATCTTTACCTCAAATGAGTTCGAGTGTGATTGTACAAATAGATTGCTGCCAGCAGCATCTTCTGGATTTTTGTGATCGAAGAAAAATAAGTTGTGGGTGGTTCCACGTACACGGGGGTATGCTGCTGTACATTCATGATCTATAAGATCGGGATACAGAGTCTTTCTAACTAGATCGGCTATTTCGCTGCGCATTCGCCGTTGCGTCAGTAGTTGGACCATTGGTTTTTCGTCATTGACCAGACGCTCGAACATGGACCGATCAAGCGCAAACTTTTTGCCGACATTGGAGTCTAGACTGAGTTCATATGTTGTAACATGCGGTCTTAGCTGCAAATGGTCTCCTATAAGAATCAGATGTTGCGTTTCTTTCAAAGGGGCAAGAATGTGAGCCTCTAAAACTTCGCCCGCTTCTTCGCATACAATAATACGTGGAGCTACTGAACGTATTAATGATTGAAATTTAGCAGCCCCATTGGTCGTCATACCAATAACATGAGCTGTTGACAGTATTTTTTTACGAACTCCGTCATGAATGTCTGGAATAAGAAAGGACGTTAGAGCTTTGACAACATCCGGCGCATGAAATAAAGGTACATCTCATGTCTTACCGTTAATTTCCTTTCTTTTTCCAGCGAGTGTTTTTTCTAAATCGGCCAACCGTTGTACAACGTCTTTATGAATAAGTTCCTTCCAATGATTATGCAATTTAGTTCTCTCATTCATACTCATTTTCCATACATTCTGCTCTTGGAGCAAAATCTCTAATGGTCTATCCGATTCAGGGATTTCCAAATCCTGCTGTTCCCATACTCGAATACCGTCATCTTCTATTCTTTCTACCGATACAAGATTGGTTGCATCTTCTTCATAAAATAATTTCGTTTCCTGATCTTGCATCCCTTCCTGATCTTGCATCCCTTCCATCTGACCCTGCAAGAACTCATACTGGTTGTGGGTTGATAAAAGTTGCGGTTCCCTTTGTTTCTGTTTCCCCTTTTCCTTGTTCCGTAAGCTATTCTTAATTTGCTCGAGATCTGAACCATGAAGCCATTGAGAAAATCGATCCTCATGGCGCTTCCTGTTATTGACAACTTCTTCCCATTCGTCGTCGGAATCCGCATCTTGTTCATTATCCGTATCCGCATGCTTCTCACACAGTTGTTCATAAATCGAAGGATAGTTTATTAAAAGAAATAATGATACAGCCTATCAAATAATGTGTTAGTTAGACTCGAATGTAATGCACGTCCAGTACGTAAACAACAGTCGTATACAAAAGAAATACTTGCATCCCACGTTATTGCCTTTTGGGACAATTGCCCCGCCAACCTTCCCGCTTCGGTGGACAAACGGTCTAATTCCTTGTAGGCTTTGGCTAACATGCGGCTTTATGAAAGTAAAATGAATGATGTGAAATGAATTTAATAATAATATATTCCTATAGCTAACCTCTGTTCAGCCGTCTTTCTTCGATTGCGACATTGTTCCTCCAGACTAAACGGTTTGATCTCTTCTGACTTTGATTGGCCTCCTAAACGAACAATCTGTTTTATGCCGGCATGCAAGAGATGTTCAAGGAACTGATCCAGCGCATGATTGGTAAAGCCTGTCACGATATAAAAAACTCAATAAGGAGAAAAGAATAGATTAAACACTGAAAAATAGTACTTACAAATAATCAGCACTGGTCCAATAGCCGCCCTTTTCCGATTTGCGCTATTCAATAACACTTTCATCAACTTTACCCCAACATATGTCTTCGTTAACCAATGCAATGCACGTTAATAAAATAAAATATTAGAATAAAAATCATGAACGATCCTAAAGTACGAAATGTCCATCCAACCTTTCCGGTGCCAGGTGGACCTAAAAACCACGGAAACCCATGCAGATCAACAACAATTTTATCAATAATTGATTTTATCAGTTAGATGTTTGCTAATACTCTACCTTCGATTAATGCAATTTCTCTGCACAAGGAGCGAACTAATGCTTCAGCTTGACTTTTATCTAGTACATCTGCTTCAATTATACTTTTTATAGCTCGGTCCTGCGAGAGCTCGTCCGTCGGATCTAGCATACAATGTTTATTCCTGCCAAGCAAAACTGACAGATCAAATTTAAAACCCGGCGCACGTGCATATAATGGCGGCTCGAATCCAGCCGATAGATCTTCTTTCGTAACTGGTGCAAGATGTCGAGAAAATGGCAGTGCCCCTGGATTGAAGTCTTGGAGAGCTTTTAATATGTGTACATACGCTTCGAAATAAACACCCGTGGATTCTACCATAAACCTATCGGGCGTTTTAGAACTCGCGTCTGGCGTACAATTTATATCTTCCAAAACAATTGGATAGATTGAAGTATCCATAAAAGTAACACCGATTGTAGCTTCATACTCATTTGCTAGTGAGTTTGGCTGTCTATCAGTAATAACTAGTATATGGGTGAGACCAGAAAAGAGAATTAATTGATCCACACACACTAACGGACAAGATATTCGTTATATTGGCTTGACATGCTCACCTCCAAAATAAAGAGTGTAACCATTCGTCGAGTTTCTGATACCCTTATCCCCGTCAAGCTTAGAAGCCCATAATACGCAAATCAAACTTCCGTTCAGCAACTTTTTTGATCTGTCCCAATAGTCTTTCCTTTGCTTCTTGGACTTTCCAGCAGCCTTCGGTGGTTTGAATCCCACTTGAACCAAAAATCCTTTCCGTTTGTCCACCTTAATATTTTTAAATCTGACGTTTGAATAAACATTCAAGTCTCCGTTGATTTTTCCTTTGTCATATCTGAACCTTCCACTTTTATTTATTAGGTTCGTCATTTGTTGTTCGTTTTCGATTAAACCTGCTACAAGGTTGTAAAGACCGTCACGTAACGGACGTAACATATCTTCACGTAGAAGACGAAATTGAATATCGAGCATTTTTTTCGGCCCTGCATCGAGAAAATGAGGAGCATACGGAAGACTGGATGGAAGAAAGGGACTTCGTTTGCAAAAAATTTCTGCGGGAGTTGGGATGACATCTATATCTTGAAAGTTTATTTCATCGTTATCGTGACGCTTTCCAAGCTTCGACAACTCACCTGAATAATGTAACATAAACGACAACGTGTAAATGTTTTAACACGCTGAAGCATAATAATAATAATAATAATACACTAAACAAACCATAGCTCACCAGGTGGATCATAATCGCGTTGCAATTCTATTTCCATTGCTATATTTTTTGCATCAATACATGGGCTCACGTTTGCGGAACCTGACGCTATGCTTTCTTCTCCCTTTTCTAAACTTTGCTTTCCTATATTTAAAATTCGCTTCATTTTATCCAACTCCTTATCGATAATCGTAAAGCAATATGCCGACTTGTCTGCAGCTTCATCCGATAAAATATCTCCAACTATATGGCCACTCGTTAGAAGGTCTTTCCATGCATTATTCGCTTGTTCTAAGCGTCCCCCAATAACTTGTATTGACAAGTTAAATTTGGCTTCTCGAATTCTTCCGAGTATCTCGTTTATGAATCGTACGAGTACTAAAACTATTTGCGCGCAAGTCACAGGTATAAACGCATTATTTTTTAGTAATTCTTGTTCTCCAACGCTGGTGTCTCTCAAAGATCTTCTACGAATTAACTCGTCTACACAATTTAATACTTGGTCTTGAATAAAACTGTCAACGTATGCATAGACGGCCGAATATATGCCATTAACTTGTCTTTCAAAAGTCGACTCTCTAACGCCATTTCTAATAAGCAGAGCTATAAAGGGCAGTATAACTGATTGAAAAGAGACTGATTTTTCCTTTAAACCAGCATCGACGCTAACCGACGAATTGCAAATGAGTCTTATTTTAGGTATTCCTTTATCGCTGGCCAGTTTGTTAACCACTTCTTCGGCTAATGGATTCCCTGGAGATGAAGCTATCAGACACGAACTTACAAACGACCTCATATCTGAATGATTCCACGGTTCTTCTTTCCTGAGTAGATATGGCCATAGCGTTTCAGTTATCGGAAACCCGGGAGAAAAAAACACGAGGGTATCGCTTCCCCCCTTGGCAAGAGCAGGCGATTGTAAGTTTTCAAGCAGTTGAAGCTGATAATTTTTGAAGCCTTCAGCTTTCACCAGTTGACGTCTGAAACGTTCGTCTCTTGTAAGCGGTTGCTTTGGTGGTCGGGACGATTTTGACATCCGTGAACGTTGTTCCATATGCAGTTACTTGAACAACGATTTTCTAAAGTGGTATAGACGTTGCTTTTTATTCTGACGACTATAAAATTTTGGTTTGGTCAAAATACGTTATAAAAATACAGTATATTATATTTGCTTTTGCAAACGAACAAAGGTAACGAAGGAAGCCGTTGCCAATTATTCCCATGACTTTATCTTGCAGATATGGCTATTTTGTCATTGTTATCAAAAAAAGACAAGTGTGCGACATAAACACCTGATCAGAAGTTTCGCTTGTTTATCAGGTATTCTTAACAAAATAGATGTACTCTTTACAACCATGTGATACAAATCAATAAACGATAATAATCATAATAATAATAATAATAATACCGTGTTTTAATTGTTAAAGTATTAACACGTGTACATTTGACGAGTGAGGCTAATGCATATCGTAAAAAAATTGCTATTGGTAACGTTGAAAATGGAAAAGGCGTATGTCAAAAAGGAAAACTAATATTATGATTTAACCAAATTAACTGATATGCATGAAAACAATAAGTGAGCGAATATAAAATATGTGTCCTCCACTCTTACAAATGATCGAATGTCAGTAAACATGCATGTCTATTTGCTATTAATATTATTGTTTACGTGCGCAACAATATCTTGGTTAACAAGCAGTGAAGACTATTCAAGCTACGCTGTGCTCTGTCTAGCCTTAATGCCTCCTGGCAAGCCACTTTTTCGGTTCTTTACAGTTTACCATTCTCACTAATCACAACACTAACAACACTCGTGATTTTTAGTCTATCAACTAATCGTCATACACTAGCCGTTTGAGCGTGGGATCAATGGGTACAAGTATAACCGTCACGTATCATCGCAGAAAATACTTGCTAACAAGTCTTTGCTCTTAACCCAGTCGGTATTGGTGCTGTGCACAGCTCACGAGTATTTTAAACCGTTTCAAATTTTTAACACTAAAGGAACGCTAATAAATAGACGCTACCGATTGCCTCGTCTAGTATTTATTTCGTGTCGTTCGAGGTAAAAACGTGACTGAAGATTTAGCCCCTATACGAATTGGCTTATAATGCATAAGAATGTGGTGGCCATTGAACTCAAGTGTATTATATCTTGTTTTTCATCCATAAACGCAATTGTGAATTGGAATACTACCATCGCCGTATTGTAGCAAAGTAAAAAAGATATCCTTTATTTTGGTAATGGTGCTGACTCTAAACTAATTACTAATCTCTCATAATGCCAGGCAGACGGTTGATATGTGATGAACCTTTCGCGTAAATATCTAACATTCTTGAAACCGCCTATGTGTTTGCAAAAACTTGTCTATCAGACAACGTCCATTATCAACGACGACGTTTAAAAAAATCATCCTCATCGTTCCATCTCAAAGCATGTCTCGGCAAAAATCATCTTTTCGCTAAGGTTGGATGGATTTATTGCATTACAGACATGACAAACGTCCCGACGATAAGAATTAAAGACTGCAAATAATTTATACAAAGAAAATTTGTTTCATGCATCCACAATGTTCCCACCAATGGAACTTTTAAACTAAATTGATAAGCCATCTCGCATTATATCTATCTAACTGGACCCGACCATTAACAACACCATATACAATTCTTCATGTTATTTTTACTCGGATTATATTATTGTAAACGCCAGAACTTTCTAGGTTAGATCAAATATAATAAGGCAATTAGTAAAGCTAATAGTGCTAATAAAGAAAATCTAAATGTTGCCTTCAACCGACTTACGTTAATTTCTTGGTTCCTCTACCATTCGTCGGAGACTCGGCTGTTGGACTTCTGAGAGTCGAGCTGTTAACATGCCTACCAGGAAAAAAAATTTGTTGACAAAATTAATACACCTGATCGAATGTAAATGAAAGAGAGTGAAATATAGTTGATGTATATTAACACATACCGTTCTGACTTTTTGCAAACAGTAAATACTTCATAGTCTTCAATAGTTCCCTTTACATTATCAAATATCGATGGGTATGATTTCGAAATTGATGCCCAAGTCTTGTCATTATTGATTGCAAAATCGGGACCGCTTCCAAACGTTGGTCCCTTCGTCGCTTCACAACAAATGGCCTCAGTGCCTGGATTGATGACACGTGATATGGTTGCGGAATCGAGGTCCTTATCCTTGTCCAGCATAAATAAAAAGCTAGTACGCGATTGTTGGAAACCATACAATCCCCAATCCAAAGGGTTATATCCGCCAATTAACATCGACGATTTTGCCAGTTTCACTACGAGAATGCTAGGTCCCTTGTTGTCGCAGCGTCGGTGAAATGTAGTGTGATTGAACCCATCACGGCTAGCCCTAAATATGACTTTAAAGTCATATGGATTCTTCTGCAACTTGTAGCTGGCATCCTTACTTTTACAATCTGCGAAATATTGCAAGTCAGCCAGGATTATTGTCGTCACAACGTTAACAAAACATTATTCATCTCACCTATCCAGGTTGCCAGTAGAGCAACTATATTGGATGTAATTGTAGTGGAATCAAAGAATGGAACTCTCGGCTGCAGAACTGTCGATTCAATATGACATTCAGAGTCCAAATGGTAACTCAAGATGTCTTCATAAAGCGCTTCAGGTAGAATCTTCTTGTAAGGTCGTACTTTGCGCGAGAAATCAGCGGGTGGAATCTGGAACCATCGTACTAATGGAATCAATTGATGAACGGTTGCTTCCAATATGGCGTAATCTCCGGAAGTCCACTTTGAGATATCAGAGGTGAGCTGACTATTTTGTGCGATGCCCCATTTCATTAAATGCTCATATACGTCAATCTCATCCATAGCTAGATCATCTCGTGTGAGCAATAGAATCAACATTGATTCATCAATTGAAAGAAAGTTCTCGGAATTAAAAATAAGTTCTGGTGTCTGACAGATAGCTTGGAGACAGTAATCACGTAATGACTTGCAAGCAGGATGCTGAAAGACAAGATCGAGTATCTGGACCGGATCTTCCTGGAGCCATTGTGTTTTCTCTTCAATTAAAAAGTTTTGAATGTAATTAATTAAGCGATTAAGATCCAGCTCTTCAGCCGCCACAAGAATCTTTAAGATTGATGGGCCATCTTGACCGTCAAGATCAATTGCGCCTGTGTAGATATATCTAGAGTAAAGGGGAAAAATGTTAGATACATATATCATTTTGAACGTTACGGGGGATCGGGGATATAAAAACCAAGCCATAAATTGAAGTGTGCATGGATCGCAATAGACTTCAATCAACAAAATAACAAATAATCGCTAATTTCCTACCTGAGTATCAATTCAAAAACTGCGGGCGCAATAGTTTGTTTAATTATAACAGAATTCTTTCCATCGGTACTGGATCGTTCATTTGACAAAAGCGCTTTAAAATGTGGGCAACGTATACGTAAAATCAACGAATGTGCCTTCAACTCTTTCATATCCGGCTCCTCCCCGGCGAATATGGTGACATCACAACTTTCTTTGCTGTCAAGCAATTGACTGAAGTCATTAGATAAGTCATTAAGTAAATCACTCGGCTTTGCGCACATTAGGTAATAGATGAATATAAGGATAGAGACAAAACGTATAGCGTAGCGTTTATGGAAAGGGTAATATTTCTTTTAGGCAGTTCTTATACCAATCAGCGATATTAGTGGTGCACCCCACCCTTGTCGGTGCATATTGTCAATCGTGGTGCAAACCTTTTTGCTGGGCACTGATATTATGCTCGTATCGTAACACAATGTGTAGTAATACATCAGCTTAAACTCGTGACGTATGATTTCCCGTTTAAAAACAGTACAACTCCGAAACAATGTCAACTAATTAAAGCAAATTTTTATTTATATTTTAATTTGTGACTGTGAGACATTAACATTAACATTATTCCTACATTAACATGGGTTCCAACAAGGCTTAGACAGTAAACCAAGACCGCTGACATACGCCGTATGGAGGACACGTATCTGCATATGCAGATTTTATCAATATAATTATTAGCCAATAAACCAACAGTACGACCGTTAGGTATTCTGTGTTATGTACATTGAAACAAAACACTATTTTATAGGTGGGTTTCACACTTATTGAGAACTGATTAATTTTTGAAGAGTAACAAAAAAACATGACAGATCGTCTGTTAAGCGCTAGCGTGTACCAACCCAAATCTATCGACTTTTGCTGGTCTAGTAATATAATAATAAAAAATAATTAAATCATTAATCGTCAATTGTTCACTATAATTATGGCTTGTAGTTGGTTGGTTAGCGTCTCTGTTTCGCTTACAGGCTAGTATTCTATGTGAGAAACGATACTTTAAATAGCGCGCATTACATAGATAGGAAGATATAACACTTTGTGCTTTCAACATTTATTACGCATACTTATACGGCAAAATTAAAGATTAACCCATTTGTCAAATTGAATCGAAATGACTTTTTTGAAAGAATAGTCTTATCGAGGGTGGATACAATAGTATATGAAAATAAATGGATAAGAGAAAAATTATCGTCTTGTATCGATATAGACGGTTGTAAACTTAATGAGGTTGTGAAGACATCACCGGATATAAATAGACTTTCTGTGAATTATCCTTCAGAAGAATTATTTCGACATGAATAAGAGAGTAGCATGTGACTGTCAAATGGGCTAACCGTATATACTAATGCCGATTTCACAGTATTACATTAACAGATTTTATCGCAAGGTTCGTACCATACGAAGAAATATTACCAAAGAGTTACGATTAAATATACTTCGATACCATTTGATGAAAACAAATGTATATTTTCATGGACCTCATATAAAGACAAAAGACACAAGTTGGAGATAAAACTTTTTATAATAAGAACTAAAAATCATAAACTATTAAAGACGTTGTTGTGAATTTTGCCAGTTGAAAGCCATTGTACGAATTGCGACCTGTAACGTACAATTTACAACGGACGATTAAAAGCTTTATTCACTGTCGGTTATTCACATTGTGGTATGTTGCATTAATACTAATCTTTTTGATGGGAAAAATTATGACTAATTAGTCACAGTTGATATCGCCAAAAATAAGAGATACTCTTGTCTTTCTGTTTAGTGTAAGAAATATACAACACGTCAAATGTATCTGTAATATTTTTGCATAAAAAATATGTGAAGCAACATCTTATTCGGTGTGTGTCTTTTTCAGCTTGACCAAGAAAAAAGGCTTGTGCAGTATTCGTTACGATGTTACTCGGCGTGAATTACCTTGTGTCAATAAAGAAAGTATAAAGTTTATATCAATGCACTATCATAATGAAATATTATAAAGCAAATATTATGCTTAATCATTGAACACAATGACAACAAAGTTTGTAACGGGGGTTGAAATACAATGATCAAGTACCAATTGAACGTTTTTACTGTAGTACAATTCAAAATACAGTGGATTTATTAAGAAGGCAGATTCACACGTAGCATGTTGTGAACGTTAACACATACATTTTTTCTTTACCCACTTTAGTGTTTTTTGCTATTATGACTGTTGGCATAGTTATAATACACTTTGAAGGCACAGTTTTCTTCGCCACATTAGGTTTAAATTTTTGTGGATTATATTAATATGGCGTTGTTCTTTACTTTTTATATGGATGGCAGCATCGAGCATCGTCGCTCGCGTACATGATGACATGATCGCTTTAGGCGTTGTAGAATCTGTTATTTGTGCGCTATTACTATCGCCATATCGTTATTGCCATTGCTGTCGCTGTTACTATGCACACAACAAAACCGCCGTAATTACAGAAATGGCAAAAAGCTAAATCCAATCAATACTTGAATAAGCCTTTGTATCAAGATATATTAGTAATAGTCTGTCAACAGATCATCATCGGTTAATGTTAATGTGGGAACAGCTATTATGTCTTTTCTGGAGATCAGGAAAAGTTATTCATTATAAATTTATTAATACTTAGAGATCTGTTTTAATTCGGAATATAATAAGTAGAATTATCACCACCATTCTAGAGTCAGTTACAGCACAAATGCTTCTCTTGTAGTTGTTGTGAGTATTCTGTAAAGCTTGTCACAGATATCACGTGTAAAATTTATAAATTTGTAAATTCATTATTGCGATTAATATTAATTGTGTTGATTGATACTAATAATAGTAATAATAACCTCATTCGCTTAACATCCAGAACGCTATAAAACATATGACTAATAAAAACAAGCGGATATTTATGGGAATTCAGCCAGAGAATGTTGGACATTTTTGCTACATATTAAATATTTTTATCGAAACATTTTGCAATATTTCCTCTGCCACAATAAAGTTTTCCTTTTCTGCTGAACACAAAATGTCACAAACTGACGCAAAAAGTATCAAAATTCTTATTTAGTGAATGACGTCACTCGATCTCCACACAAACCCAAAGTTTTCAGTCTCTTTTTCTATCATTTTCTTCCAACTTACAAACATATGCCAGTAAACAATAGCAACGTAGTCAAACCAATGAGTAACACAGGTCGCTTTGGTCCTCAACCCGGAGGAGGGATACTAACACGAACCACTTTGCCCGGTGAGTAAATCGCTCGTCCCAAAATACTCTCTGCTTTACTTTTGGACTGTTTATAGTAGAAAAACACACTGCCCAATCAATCTACTCAGTCCACCTTGACCTACTCGGCTCCTCTTTGTCCCTATACATTACATCGCTCTCAATAATTATCATATGCAAAAATAAAAAGTATTATCACTTACTCGACTTTAAACTTGCTAATAGGCGTAAATCCAGGACAACAAGTAACAAGACCGCTCACTACACCATACCCACCATCAGTAGTACTTCAACGACCAGTAGGAGGTGCAACAGCGCTGAACAGGACTAATGGACGCTTAGGTATGTCGACTCCATTATATTTAACTGTCCCCTCGCTTATACCCTTCTCCACATACACGTGTATCCATCTAAGCTACTTTATCATTACCTATGTCTTCATCCTTCAAATCCTATTCTGATCCTTCCCAAATCATGCCAATTCATTCCCAAAAACTTAATTATCCCTCCCTCTCCACCAACAATCCATTCCATGTAGGATCGAATGCTCCATCATGGAACTACACTTCACCAGCAACCACACTAAATCAATCTCTCTCACTCCGCCAGCACCAACAACCCTTCTCGCAATATCCAAACAGTCTATCGACCGATGACTTTCCCGCATTAGTTAGCTCAAACACTTCATCTACAACCCCTGCTACGCCGACGAGTACGACTGCCCCAACAATAACCGGAACATCTTCCACAAACGCCACTTCAGCACCGAATGCCATTTCTTCTTCCAGCGTGCTCAATTCGACGCCCTTCCCGTCAGCAGCGCTTCCATCAAGTACAAATATTGCACCTTCGTCCACTCTCGGTTCTACATACGCAACAACTGCAAGTACGGCACCCTCATCGAATGGTTCGAATGCCGGAATAGATGGAAGACTTAATTCTGGTCATCCTCGACAAAGCCAAGAGTTTAGCATCGATGAGTTTCCCGCTTTGCCAAATGCCGCGTCAAACAATAGGTTACAAAGCGGAGGTCATACGCAAAACGTTGATGGGTTAACCCATCATCCTAATGGACTTGCCTTGGGTGGCGTGACAGCAGTCGGTGGTGTTTCTGGGCAGGATTGGCGGTTGGGTCTTGGTAGGTTTTCTTTGAAATGGATATGGTTATAGAGAGTAGGGGGTGGTAATGGTGTAGAGAGCAATGTAAAATAATCCGAGAAATGAGAAACCATTGAACTGGATGAGAATGGAAGGAATTGAAAGGATGTTAAATGGAGGGAATGAATGTGTTACGACGCGTAGAGTTATAATAGCTGGTTGCTGTTCCAATAGCAAGGAAGGCGTGTATATATAATTTGCCATCACTAGCTTTTAACATGGAGTCTGCGCAAACAAGGAAGACATTTCAAGAAAAAAAGGGGTGTTTATTGTAATGTCTGCAGATAACTCACGCGTGGGAATTGCAATGGTTGTTCAAGCAAGGCTAGCTGATTCTTGACTATTCGATTCAATTAACTTTATGGCATATTCTCTCTACGTCTTCTCCGGTAGTTTCTATACCACTCCTTTCTTCCTTCCAATACCATTCAAGAATAACTTGCTTGTTGTATCCCAATTGAGGCTAGGTTATCTTGATAAAGTATTTATAAAAATGTTATTGTTATATTAGGCAGTGTAAGATCGACAACGCAGCCGTCTATGAATTCGGTTTCCGAGCAGGACAAAAAGGTGAGATTTGAAAAAGTAACAAATTAGTGTTACGTTTTTCCGCAAGTAACAAATTAGTGTTACATTTTCCGCAAGTTTACATGTAATTGATCGTTTTATTATTACAGGCCTATTTGTCAAAACCGCTTGTGTCGTCAGGTGTTACGATGCAAAATGCGACTTCTGTAGTATCGAATATGCAGCCGTACATTTTAGGTATGACGAAATAGCAAAATTCATTTAACATTAGGTTGGAATATCACGTTATATATCTTTCGTCTCCGTTTGCTTCCTCAGGATCAACACCGTCACAACAACAGCAACCGTCACAAATTTCCTCGTCCAACAATCCGTCATCATCTTCGCCATCTCAAAACCCGCTATCTTCGTCCCAAGCACCGTCACAAGTTCCGTCTCCGTCGCCTACTTCGCAACAGGGCCAAATGATACAGACAGCACAGACAACACAACAATCGTCTTCATTACCGCAATCCCAGTCCGTATTAAATGACAAGTATGGGCTGCTGGGTTTATTAGATGTAATAAGAATGAGTAATGAGGATCTTACAATGTTAGCTCTAGGAAACGATTTGGCAACATTAGGATTGAACCTTGATTCGTCAGAGTAAGTAAATTGGATGAAGGATGTGATGTGTTAGCAGTGTGGTACCGTATGGTACGAGTAGTGCCTCTGATTATTGACATGCTCTTTCATTCAAGTGCCCTTTATGCAACATTCACATCGCCATGGTCCGACGCATCGCTTACGCCGGGGCTAATTGAACCCGAATATCACCTACCACCTTGCTATAATGTTCAACCACCACCGCCAGCACATGAGAAGATTGCATCTTTTTCGGATGAAACATTATTTTATATCTTTTATTCCATGCCAAGAGATATATTACAGGAGTATGCGGCACAGGAATTGTAAGTTAGGACACTGGACTCTGGTAGAGGAATATGATCTATTTGTTTTGCTAGAAAAAAAAAAGAGTATAAGAGAGAAAAAAACCATATATATTGCCAATTGTCAAACTAATTGTGACTACTGTTGCCCTCTCATAAGATACAACCGAAATTGGCGGTATCATCGTGAACATCGCCTATGGCTGACAAAAGAACTGGGCACTGAACCAATAACAAAAACAGCAACATACGAAAGTGGCACGTATATCTTTTTCGACCCAACAACTTGGGAGAAAGTGAAGAAAGAGACAATTCTTATGTATGAATTACTCGAAGGACCACCTCTTCTTCCATCCATCCCATCTGCATTGTCAGCATCGTCCATGACTCAGTCTTCACTCCAGTCACTCACTCAATCATTGTCACAGTTACCGTCGATACCGTCTACACTAAGTAGTCAACAAGGAGGGGGGATACAACAAGGGCTGAGTGGAATGAACATGGCAAATTTGATGGGACTAGGGGGAATTCCAAATACGATCGGAGGGAGCGGATTAGGATTAGGTGGACCTCAGTTGCAGTTACATCATCAGTATGCGAGTGGTGGACAACACCTAGGAGGGCCATTACCTGGCCTTGCATCTGGTGGGCATTATGCGGTGCAAGGAGGAATGAAAGAATTTTGAGAGAGAGAGCGATAGAGAGGAAGATCAGATTGTTACATTTGTGACGTGAGAGTGACAGAGGAAGGGAAGGAGTAGTTGACATTGAGAAAGGGGATGTAGTTGATGGTTCGTGTTGATGTAGCATGTGATTATCATTATCATCCATCATTTTATCCGTCATAATAGCTGTTGACGTAGTAATTATTGTCTTTTTTGATCTGATGGTGATGTACTATATCTTGTATTGCAAAAGTATATATAGTATGTAAACACCCCCCTTCAATATCGTTGCATTGCGTATATAGTTTTCTCTTTTTTTATTGACTTTTTTTTTCTTCCCCTTTCCTTTTATATTTTGTTTTTGGATGGACTTTTTATCCAAATGCATATTAAATAATCGAGTGGTTCGTTGGAAGTAGAAGGATGAATAGAGGAACGAGTGTATTTCGAAAGGGGATCGAGTGAAGCTGAAGAAAATGATTGTGAGTATACATGTGGGGTTGAAGCAGTGCAGTGAAATATGTATGTGTGCGTCGAGTGTTTCAATGCGTTTACAGAAATGGATGTGATGTGCGCGGGTGTGGGAGAATGGACGAAGGAAAAGAAAAAAAAAAAAGTGAGGTGTGTGGCTGGTATGCATTACTGATGCATTTTGTTTGAATGACTATTGTTAACGTATTGTATGATTAAAGTTGAGCATTGTCATGTCGTCTTTTGTAGCAGTTGCATCATCACTAGATAATATTGATAGGGCTAGTATTGTGATATGATGACAGTTGACTGCGGACAGTAATTATAATCATAATTTGTTTGTGGTAATAGCTACGGTTATTTAATTAAAAAGTATAACGTTTCCGTCTTATTGTACTGTTATCTCATCTGTTGTATATATTTGTATTTCTCTCTCGCACGCACAACAAGTGTACAGACGTTTGTAACGGGTATTTTTTTTTTTTACTCGATTATAATTTGTGTTCACGTTCAATGATGGTATTGGTTGTTGGATTGGTGATCAATTGGGACGAGTGTGTCGATTGTTTATGCCAAGTATGGATGACAGTTGAAAGAGTTGGTATTGTCCCTTATGCTTGCGAGTATTTAAGCAGTACATGAAAAGCTAGATGTGGGAGGTTTTGCTGTTACAGACTATTCCACATCAGGTTAGCATGATCGTACACACTAAAACCATTACCCAATACACAGTCCTCCCGCAAATTAAAAATTTTAGAATAAGTTCAGACAGGAAGGGAATGTGTGCTATATAGACTGACGAACGTGTAGAACGTATAGAACATAACATGTATAATTCATTTCATTCTTCTCAGGATAATCGTAAACATACTTGGTTAGTCATCTATTTTATTAAACCATTATTAATACTAGTTTTTTTAATCTAAAAATAAAATACCGGATATTAAACGTGATTTGCTAATTACTGATATTAATATTTGTGTTGGTGTCGTTAAAACTGATTACAAAGTAATGCTTACCTTATTTGTCACAATTATATGCAATTGTAACAATGCTTCGAGGCACCAAGCGCGATGAGTGCAGGATCATTTCTCAATTCTACTCTCTTTTTTTTTCTTCCATTCTTTATCCTTTTTTCTCTTTTGTTTTCTCTGCCCTATTGCAATAACGTGATTATATACTTTTTATACATGGCATAAATTGTATATAACCGCCCCTCCACTCATTTCTATCCTTTCTTTGCTCAAAAAACGTTGACTTTACACATCGCTCGATGCGAGTATATATGCACACGTAAAAAATCCTACATACTGTACATATATATATTTATATAATATATACATATTTACTTAGATATATTAGTAAAGTAGACAGAGACACAAAAGAGAAAAACCCACTGCGTATAACAGGCTTACACTCGTTACTGAACACAACAATCATCGCTTACTCTTTTCTTTACACATTTATTACTCTTCCCCTACATCAACTTTGAAAAAGGGAGAGGAAAAGAGAGCATTACTCTCACTGTATAATAATAGCCCCATATCATTTAAACTTTATATTATTTATAATATTTATAATATCCCAACACACTTATACCACGGAATGAATGTACATCCTGAATCGACAACACCAACTCCAATCTCTACCGCACGACGTTCCTTCTCAAACGTTCTTGACAAGGCTTTCATAAAAAGATCGTCTACAAAAAGGAACAAACCAGAACAGAAAGTGGCTGAAAGAATATCAGCTAAAGAAATAATAGACAATCCAACAACGAGAAATACAACAGAAAAGACGACAAAGTTACAGTCGAAACCATCAATAAAATCCAAACTAGGGAGAAAACCACGTTCAAAATCCCAACCGGTGGCGCAAAAACCTGTTCTTTCACTAAGAACTTCACTTTCATCAATAAAACTCTCGTCGTCGTCAGCAAATTCAATAATACCCTCCAAATCTTCATCATCCCCTCCTCAATCACCCCCACCATCTTCGCCATCCTCTCCCACTGCATCGACCACAACATCACCCACGACTTCATTTTTTCCATTTTTTTCATCGCGTCCTTCTTCTCCTTCATCTAAACGTCCGACGTCTATCGCTTCCGAGACAACAGAAGATTTACAGCGACCACAATCAACCCCTCCAATATTAAACCGATCTCCATCAACACCGGCTTTACGCTCTCCCGTAAGAGTGACGTTCGGATTCGGTCGAAGGGAACTGCCAACTATACACGACACCATGAATAGCTCGTCAGATCATTCTCCACCCATGTTACCAGTCATTGCGTTTTCCTCTCTCGGGTCCGAATGGAACGCTGATGATATGATGGACAAGAAAAGTAGCGAGACGAAACAAGGTGTCGAAGAGGAACCAATAGGAGAAGAGAAAGCATTGCGAGAACAAAAAGAAGAGTTGCAGAGTAACCCAGAAGGGGAATCACTAATAGTGAGCGTGGAAGCTGTAACGGTCGGAGACGAAAGCAAAAACGAGGATCATATAATATCACCGTCTTCATCCACGACTGTAAGCAAACATCTCTCATCCACATCCACTTCTTCGTCCGTGTATTCGCTTTCATCGGCAACAGTATCCATGGCTTCGCCAACAATTTCCCCTTCCCTCCTTTCTCCTCCACTTGTATCATCGTCTTCTTCTTCCTCATCTTCTTCTTCCTACTCCTCGACCCAGTCATCACCATCAACCCCAGAACCTCACGAGCAACTTGACATAACTGCCTTTTTAGCCGCACCTCGTTTGACTCAGCGCGTGCGACTAAAATCTGGACGTGTCGTTTCGTTTTCGGAAGTAGGCGACCGTGACGGTTTCCCGGTTTTCGTATTCCTTGGAATGGGATGCGTTAGATATTTTATCGCCTTCTTCGACGACTTGGCGAGTAGTTATGGATTGAGGTTGATATGTCCGGATCGTCCTGGAGTTGGATTATCGGATGATGTCAGTGCTGAAGATCAACAGATCTTAAAGTGGCCTGGTAAGTAACCATTAAGCGAGGATGTGGGGGATAAGAAAAACGCGCTGACAACTAGACTTGCTAACCAACCATGCTCTTATTAGATGTAATCGACGAACTCTGTGACATAATAGGCATTAAGAAATTCTTTATAATGGCCCACTCGGCTGGGGCACCATACGCTCTTGCCTGTGCGTTGAAGTTACCGCACCGTCTGCAAGGGACAATCTATCTTGTTTGTCCATGGGTTTCCACTACTGTCGCAAATAACTTTAAATGGTTAAGATTCGTACCCACGTCTATAATGAAGCTCACGAATACGGCCGGAATCTCATTACAGCAACTACTATATGGGCGAAGTCCGTATGCCATGAAGCCATCGCATAGAAATTCAGGCGCTCTCGCGACACCAATGACGAGTTTGGAGAAAAAGCAGCGTTTGGGTCTTGCTATACTCAAAGCCTCATTCGCAGAGAACTTGTCAGGCGCCAACAATGATCTAGTGATGTGTTTCGAAAGGAAATATCCGTTTGGTTTTTCATACACGGATGTAAACCATCCCGTGCATGTGTTTCATGGAACAAAAGATGAGCGAATTCCAGTATCTGCCGTCAAATGGATGGAGGAGAATATGCCGGATTGTAGACTAACATTGATTGAGGGTGGAAAGCATTCACTGCTGTTGAGAGCAGAAGTAGTGGATTCCATATTCAAAAGCATTGCTGTTCAGTTGCATGTTAAGGATGAATGTAGACTTTGCAAGATTTCGTCGAAATGTTGGTTGATGGACGAGACGGAATTGGAGAGGACGGAACTGTTGGTGACGCGAGAACTTATCGGGGATCTTGGCGATAAGGATGTGGATGATTGTGAAGATGATGTTGTGAATGTAAACAATGACGAGCAAAGTAACAGTGAGGCTATATTAGTCGCTCCAGATTATAGTCTCCCTTCCCGCTTTCGTCATAAAGATAAACGTCAAGCAGTCTATATACCAGACACATCTCAGAAGTTGTCAGAATCAAAGCCTGAAACGGAAATCTTTCTCTCACCTGATAACGAAGTTCCAAAGGCAGCGGAAAAGTTGGTTTCTGTGTATAGTTATTTCTAAACGTTAAAAGTAATTAGTTGATTAATACAAGTTTGATCGCAGGTGGTCTATATAATGCGGAATTAGAAAGTATGGGACATTGGGATGGGGGAAATTGTTACTATGTCGCGTTGGTTTTGAGTTTTGTTTTGTGTATTTTTTTGTGTTTTCTTTTCTTTTCTTTTTTTTGCTTTTTTCATTGTAAAAGTATACCTGCTCTGGTGTAAATTATACTTATAATAACAAAATGCAGTAAGATCATATTATATATAATATTATTCACACATACAATTCATTTGTTTCTCGGGCATTTCTTTTATACACAATCTGTACGTTTTTTCCATGTAGACATCAAATCTTTTCCGTCAAATTCATTAAAAATTGTAATATTCACACAACGACAAGTCGATTGTAAAAGGGCAGATGATATCACGCTTGTAATAAGTATTTCGACTAATGATGTGCTTTAAGTAGTGTAGTCTAATAAACTATCTACCGCGTCGCTTTTTGAGATCCACGAAACGGGTCTCCTGAGGCCAATCATGCGAATTTGACATATTATAATCTGGAAGCAATAGAGCACTCATTTATTATCTTATACTGTTACATGGAATAATGACAATAATGTATACACTACTAATATATCATCGAGTTATCGGGAGTGCTTAGCAATGAGGAGTTCTGTCCAAGTAGATCGTTCGTAATTGTACTAAAACTCGATGAGCAGTTTCCGAGACTGTTGTTATGTATTATATTTTTAATTAGCCTTATACACGTAAGTATATTGAGTTATTATTATAACCAGATAACATGTCTTCGACGCGTTTATTTTACCATCTGATGAAAAACAAAACGTAATAGTAAACACGCTTTTCTTTTCCATGCTGTTGTTTCTGGCGAGGAAATACATAAAAGCAAATAGAGTTCTTAATTTGAGAAAGCTAAACAAGAAGAGAATTGCTTTCTCCTTGCGTTCGATACAAAAAACTGCGTTCATAATCAATTTTTTGTTCTGACATTAAATACAATTTCTAAATGTAATTAATACTATAAAATACATTAAAAATCTAATCCATAAAAGTCTTTACTCATATTAGTTCTTAATTGCTTGCTTATTTATCACTAGTATAAAACTGCGGTGCCGTGTATAGCAACTGGTTCGCATATGTGTCGGGTTGGGGATAATAAGAATCTGAATGTGAAGACCCCGAATAGACTTCAGTTATAGACGAAGGCGCAATAGGCGAACTTGTTGGATAGTATACGGTTTGGGTTGGTGCTTCCGACATTCTTTGCGTGCTAATTCCGTTTATTACATTTCCGTTCACACCACCAGACGCTTCATTTAGTCCACCCTTTTTCAAGTCAAAACGTGACAGCCAAGCACTAAGCCGACTTGGATATTCGCCCTTATCCAACCCATCTAAATATTTTGTATCGGCTATGTAGTCTTGGATAAACAGTTCCAATGCGTCTAATTTTTTTCGCAATTCTGTTGTCTCTGACTGGAATGATGACGATGACTCTGATGATGCTTTGGAAGATTGAAACGGAATGACTGGGAATGATTTACGTAGCTTTGAACGTGTTGGTCGAATAAAACAGCAGCAATAATATTGAATGCAACCCCATGGACGTATTGTGTCTCTTCCTGATGAGGGAAAAATGGTATTGAGAGCGTGCGGATGAAGAAACAAAAAAAAGATATATACATATTGAATGTTTACCTAACAGGAAAGCATACAGTCTCGCAGCTATGCTCCATATACCACCAAGCAAACCAATTGCACCGAGAACCTGCGTGAACGATAATTTATAGTATTAGTTTAAATCATGATATCATTAATTTAAACATCATGCCGTTTCATTGTCAATCTTACCGTGTTTGATCTTAAATTAATTATCAGCATCGAATATAGTATGATTAATTGTCTAATAATCACCAGAATAAACGATCGATCAAATCAATCTACCTCTTTCCTTACCTTTGCTCAATCTCAATTTTAACAACAAATTGCTGAGGCTGAAATGCCATTCGTCCATATCCAGTAAAAGAACTAGGCAATGGTCCACCCTCTATATAGAAGATGAGTATGATTGGTTGATCTAGCCATGTATACGCTTCATAAATGTCCACAAAAGTATGTCACTTACCTAATTCAGCAGTGAGGTAAGGTACACGTATTGTGCCAGATGGGAAGCCAAAAGCAGACAACGAATTTTCTTTCAACATGTATCTCTCACTTTGACTGTATCTCGCTACGTACATTTGCCCTTCATATAGGGGGTGCGCTGACATCATTGCCAGAGAGTTGACGAATTTCGAATCGGCCAATTCGAGTGATTGATCATATGAATCTTCCGTATAATCTAGTAGAAAAAAAGATCTCTAGTCACCCAAATGCACCGCTGAAATACAACCCATTAATTTCGACAAATACGGCCTTGCAATACTGATGTCCTCCCCAATCAATGCTCATAATAATTACATATGCTTGCTTCAATCCACATATATCCAGTGTAGTCGTATGTTTGACCAAGTAAAGCATAATTTAGCACGAGTGCACTTAGCCTATTTTCTTGGTTGTCCTCGAACACTATATTAGTTGGAGGAGCAAACCATCCTGTGTATGTACCAGTACTTGAGTCAAATTCAGGCGGCATAATGTAATTTATACAATTTTGTGTGTCTTGTGAATTATTGACTGCAACAAATTTAAATTAGTCGGTCATTAAAACATCCTTAGAGACAAAACAAACACAGAGTATTCTTAGTCAACTTACCATAAAAAAAACAGGTAATTTCGAAGTTGGACGGATACGTAAACATTATTGTTGGAAGTCTAAGACTACTGTCCGTTCTCGACTCTGTCTTCAGCGTCGGGGTGTCATTGGATATATTAACTAGAAGGTAAATCGTATATCCGATCAATAGGGCAATGATTATGCTCAAAATAATAGTACGACACACAACAATTGCTTTCGGTTCAGTCTTTCGACGTTTACGGAATATGTCCTCCAATCGCATGTTCACTAGTTGACACTATCTGATCCCTCTGAGCAATATCAACAGAATAAGGAATTAACCAAATACTGTTAGGTCTGCACACCGAAGTCAGATATCCTCTTTATATACTATCGTGCGATTGACTGTCGCATGCATGTTAGGTATGATACATTGCATAGGATACGGTTATTGCAGGTTTCAATTCGTAACAATAATGTTATACGGTTAGAAAAGATTGGTACAGCGTTCGTTCGACTGCCTGTTCGTAGATGTTATACAGTTGTTTCTCCAATTTATTAATAATAGCACAGTTTCACTTGCATTGCATTGCATTGCGTATAAAACAAATAAATTCCTTTTCAATGGAACAAAAGCAAGCTAAAAGCCTTATCGTTCGGACCAACTATGCAATTACTAATTACCATGTATTTATCGCTTCGAAGACTTTGAGTACTATAGCTTGTGTAGTACTTTTGCCAAGTCTATTTCGTAGAACTTTTCTTTTTTGAATACTCTTAAAATTGACAGTTTCTATGGCAGGGTCAAGTTGGTTGTAGTCGATGAAGGAAATCCTTTGTCCCGTAGTTTGGTTTGTTTGTATTCAATGAACTTTATAACAAGACTTCGTTTATTTCCGCAAACAAAGGTATCGTCCCAAGCCAATCAGAATTTGCTTTCGGAAGATAATAACATTTATCATTTTACGCAATAACTTGACTTTTTTTTTAGTTCTATAACGCCCACTAATCAGAAAAGTTTACTACTTAGCATAAAGTATATTCTCAAATGGTGTATTGTATATCTCTTCTTGGATGGATGGAGATACAGTATTGCACATCTCTACATTCACTGTTCAACGGGTAAAATGTGTGTTCATCGATGATTCATACATAGACCACTAGGGTCGAAAAAAGTGCTTCACTTTTACAGATATGGTGATATTGTACTAATACGGACAGGGGAATTGTAGTTTCGCACAGCGTAATACAAATAACTTGTCTGGTAACCCTCGATAAATTAGGTAAAAAGATTAAATCTTATTGGCGCGGCTAGATTATTTTTCCACAATCTGATTGGTGCGACAGAACACAGTGATTGTTCACGATCGTGAAGAGTACGAAATACAGTGACACCTCTATAAGTGCAACCTCCATAAGTGCAAAACCTCACTAAATGCAAGCTTTTTCTCGGTCCCAAGCATGGGACCTAGTAACTAAATGCAACCTCTATTTTCTGCAATTGCAATAGATTTGCGAGTCCCGTCTATATGGATATCTCTCTCTAAATGCAAATCACGTGGTTTATCCGTATATGCCGTGTAACAATTAACACAATGTTAGAATTACATATCATGAGTGAATTGTTTTCAGGTCGTGTTTCATTCTACAAGAATAATAAGTTTGAAATCAACAATTATATTTCCGCAACATAGTATTGTTTATAGTATATTCACTTCTTTTGTCTCAGCTCACAATAACTCTGTAAATATTGTCAGATTGTAAATTCAATGAAACAAAGCAGCTTAACGCAATTTTTAGCTAATAATAATTAATAAACAACATTTAAGGTAAATTGAAAATCTTTCCTTTAAAGAAAACTTCTATTAATGCAAAATCTCCATAAATGCAAACTAATGTTCGGTCCCAAGGGCTTGCACTTATAGAGGTGTCACTGTATATTGTCAAAACCAACGGAAAACAGTGACGTAATTCTCCGTTCTGAAAATTTGTGACGCAACAAACGTAACAAAAATAAGTCCATATAATGAGAAAACACGAAACAAGTTGTAGTGCACAACGCGAATAGTTATAAACGAGTAGCTTAAAACAGTATCTTCAAGCCTATCTTCAATAGAAACTTCTGATTGTACCAATTATTCCTTGTTTAGAATAGTACCTTTACATTTAATAAAAAGATACTTATATATTTAGTTCGTTATTAGTACTTCCCACTAAAGAACAACACATAAAACAAATGAAGTAAAAGAGTCTTTATTGCTTCAATAGAAAAAGCTATAAAAGTCGAGAATTACTTTTCCCCGTACAAAAAACCTACGTTTATAATTAATTATTTGTTTGGACCCATTACAAATATAATTTCCAAATATAATTAATATTAATACTATAAACACATTTAAAGATCCAACTCATAAAAGTCCTACCAATTTAGTTTTCTTCTTTGTTTACATTAATTGCTTGCTTGCTTATTATCTTTCTTGATCAGTATAAAATTGCGTTGTTGTGTAAAGTAACTGGCTTGATCGAGTGTCATTGTCGTCTGCATATCCTTCTTGAACTGGTTGTGATTGATCCTGGAAAGCTTGTCTCACCGGTAAGCCAGACGCATACGTGTCGGGTTGCGAAGAATAATAAGAATCTGGACGTAAAGATTCCGAATAGACTTCAGCTATAGACGAAGGTGGAATAGGCAAACTTTTTGAATAGTATTCGAATTGGGTTGGTGTTTCCGACATTCTTTGCGTACTAATTCCGTTTATTACATTTCCGTTCACACCACCAGACGCTTTATTTAGTCTGTTCTTTTTCAACTCAAAACGTGACAGCCAAGCACTAACTCGACCTGGACATTCGCTCTTATCCAACCCATTTAAATATTCTGTATCAACTATGTATTCTTGGATAAACAGTTCCAATGCTTCTACTCTTTTTTGCCAGTCTGTTGTCTCTTCTGACTGGAATGTTGACTCTGCCTCTGGTGATTCTTTGGAGGATTGAAACGGAACGACTGGGAATGATTTATATAGCTTTGAACGTGTTGGTCGAATAAAACAGCAACAATAATATTGAACACAACCCCATGGACGTATTGTGTCTCTTCCTGGTGGGGGGAAAATGGTATTGAGAGCGTGCGGATAAACAGGCAAAATAAATTGAACACTAGTAATTACCTAACAAAAAGGCATACAGTCCTGCAGCTATGCTCCATATACCACCAAGCAAACCAATTGCACCGAGAACCTGCGTGAACGATAATTTATAGCATTAGTTTAACTACCATTTAGTTTATGATTTGTTCTTGCCAATTCATCGTCAAATTTAAATGAAGTATCAACAACCAAGTATAATGTGATTAATTTGTTTAATAATTACCAGAGATTAAATCAATCTATCTCTTTCCGTACCTTTGCTCAACCTCAACTTTAACAGCAAAGGTCTGAGGTTTAATTACCATTAGTCCACCGTTAAAAATATTAGGCATTGGTCCATTATCTATATTGCAAGATGAGTATGAGAGGCTAATCTAACCATGTATTACGCTTCACATGACCATAAAGCATGCCACTCACCTAACTCAGCAGTGATGTAAGGTACACGTAATGTGCCAGATTGAATGCCGAAAGCAGACAGCGAATTTTTTTTCATTATGTGTCTCTCATTTTGAGTGTATGACATTACGTATACTTGGCCGTAAAATAGGACGTATGCTGACGACACTACCAGAGAATTGTAGAATTCTGCGTCGCTGTTTTTGATTGTACGAATGAGTTGATCATATGAATTATCCGTATACTCTAGTAGAAAAAAAGAAGATCTTTAGTCACCCACACCGGAAACAATTGAAATGCACATTAATTCTGCTGTGATAGACAAATAGAGCTCACAATACTCGAATAATTACTTATGCTTGCTTCAATCATATTTAATTTGGAGTTGTTGAATGCTGGATCGATTACACCATATCCTATCCCAAGTAAAGACATTCCATGCGGTTGGTCTTGACCCTCTAACACTAAATCAGGTGAGGGATTAAACGATCCCTTGTATTTCTTAGAACTTGAGTCATAGGTAGGCTGTGAAATGTACTTTAAACAATTTTGAGCATCTGTTGCATCTAATAGTTGATAAAATTAGTCGGTCATTCAAACATTTAGAGACAGAGTGTTCTCAGTTGACTTACTATCATTATTATAACTGAATGAACATTCAAGCAAGACTTTGTAGTCAAACTCAAATATTATTGTTGGAAGTCTAAGGCTGTTGTCCGCTCTCGACTCTATTCTTAGTATCGGAACGTCATTGCATATGTTAATAATAAGATAAACCGTATATCCGATAAATAGAGCAATAATTATGATCATAGTAATATTACGACACATAACAATTGCTTTCGGTTCAGTCTTTCGACTTTTACGGAATATTTTCTCCAATCGCATATTTACTAGCTAATTCTCTGAGCAATACCGACAGAATATGGGATGAACCATATACCGTTAAGCAAAGTCAGATGTTTTCTTTTTATACTATTAGTTATGAAGTAACAATAATGTGTTATACAATTAAAAAGGATTGGGTAGTTCGTTTCGTAGATGTTATACAGATATTATTTCTCTAAATTTATTAATAATAGAACAGTACAAAAACAAAACAATTTACTTTTCAATGCTATGCAATTACTAATTACCAAGAGCTTATCGCTTCGAAGACTTTAAGTACTATAACTTGCGTTTTCATTATAGTACTTTTGCTAAGTCTATTTCGTAGAACTTTTTTTTTTAATAATCTTACGTGGTTGCGAAATTGACACTCTATGACAGGGTAAGTTGGTTGTAGTCGATGAAGGAAATCGTTTGTCCCGTTGCTTTGCTTTGTCGATGATAGTTTGGACTTTTTAGCTGTCTGTTTGTACGGGTAAATTCGCCCAACAAATTTTATAACAAGGCAAGGCTTTCATTCATTCCCAATCAGAATTTGCTTTCGTTCTATAACGCCCACTAATCAAAAAGTTTACTAATTAGCATAAAGTATATTTTTATATCAAACGGCGTATTGTATGTCTCTTCTTGGATGGTTATTCACGGAGAGATATGATAGCTTTTCCTTGTAATACAAGTAACTTATTTGGTAACTTTCGACAATTGGGTAAAAGGTTAAATATTATTGGCGCGGCTAGATCAAACAATCAGATTGGTGCGACAGGACACAAGTGAGAAGAAAGAACTAAGGACGGCCCAATAATAAATTTAGCGATTGCCTGTCGTTGATTGTTTCACATTTGTGAAGGTACCTTGATTAATTGCCGCAAAAAATTTTACAAGAAAAGTTATACATATTTATCATGTGAATCGGGAACGATCAGAGTAGAATTCTCAACGACCGCAGCATGATTGTCAGCTGATCTGCAGCACAGGAATGACACAACGGACGTAACAGAAATAAGGAGAAAACAAGAAGCAAGCCCGCATTGGGAAAATAACTTTCGAGTATGACTTACTTGTTACCAGTTTTGTCTTGTGTGATTTGTACGTTTATCTAAAAGTCTTGTCGTCAGTGCAACGCGAATAGCCATAAACAAGTAGCTTGGACGATAGCAAAACAGTATCTGCAGAGTCCCATCTTCAGTCGAATCTTGAGATTATTCCTCGCTTAGAATAGTCTTTTATATTTTAATAAAAACCTGTTAAAAGATATTTATTTATTTCGTTCATTAACATTCCTGCTAAAGAACAATACATGAAAGCAAAAAAAGTCTCAATTTCTTTAATCGAGAAAGCTATGGCAAGAAACAAAGGGTCAAGAATTACTTCTCTTTGTAAAAAAGCTACGTTTACAGCTAATTATTTATTCGGACATTAAATATAATTATCAAATAGAATTAATACTATAAAGAACAAATTCATAAAATCTTTACCCAATTAGTCTCATACGTTACATTAATTGTTTGCTTACTTATTATCTTTCTTGATTAGTATAAATTTGCGGTGCCGTGTGAAGCAACTGGCTTGATCGAATGTCATTATCGTCTGCATACCCTTCTTGAACTGGCTGCGATTGATCTTGTCTCACCGGTAAGCCAGACGCATACGTGTCGGGTTGGGAAGAATAATAAGAATCTGGACGTGAAGATTCCGAATAGACTTCAGCTATAGACGAAGGCGGAATAGGCAAACTATGGGTTTGGGTTGGCGTTTCCGACATTCTTTGCGTACTAGTTCTGCTTTTTGCATATCCGTTTCCACTGCCAGACGCTTTATTTAGTCTGTTCTTTTTCAACTCAAAACGTGACAGCCAAGCACTTACTCGACCTGGACATTCGCCCTTATCCAACCCATCTAAATATCCTGTATCGACCATAAATTCTTGGATAAACAGTTCCAATGCTTCTAATCTTTTTTGCAATTCTGTTGTATCTTCTGATTGGAATGATGACTCTGACTCTGATGATTCTTTGGAAGATTGAAACGGAATGACTGGGAATGATTTATATAGCTTTGAACGTGTTGGTCGAATGAAACAGCAACAATAAGACTGAACACAACCCCATGGTCGTATTGTTTCCTTTCCTGGTGAGGGTATAATGAGAATTAAGAGCGTGCGGATAAGCAAGCAAAGAAAGTGACGTACTCGTTAGTAGGTACCTAATAGGAAGACATACAGTCCCGCAGCTATGCTCCATATACCACCAAGCAAACCGAATGCACCGAGAACCTACGTAAACGGTAATCATAATAACATTAGTTTAGACATTAATTGCTTTATGATTTGTGCTTGTAACTCATTGTCAAACTTAATCTTACCGTGTTTGATCTTGAATTATCCGCATCAGTGTAATACAATTAATTAGTCCAATAATCATTAGACAAACCATCGATCAAGTCAATCTGTCTCTTTCCTTACCTTTGTTCAACCTCAACCTTAACAACAAAGGTCTGAGGTTTAAATATCGCGAATCCATATCCAATAATAGAATCAGGCAGTGGTCCACCCTCTATATAGCAAGACGAGCATGAGAGGTTTATAGGCTTCACAGTCATCTGATTATCTACAAGTCACTTACCTAACTCTGCACTGATGTAAGGTACACGTAGTGTGCCAGTCGGGATGCCAAAAGCAGATAGCAAATTTTTTTTCATTATGTGTCTCTCACTTTGAGTGTATGACACTGTGTATGCTTGCTTGTAATATAGAGAATGTACTGACCCCACTGACAAAGAGTTGAAGAATTCTGGGTCGCTCTTTTCGACTTTACGAAGGAGTTGAGTATATGAATCGTCCGTATATTCTAGTGGAAAAGATATTAGATATCTTGTTACCGTAATGCACCAGCACAATTGAATTACACAACGTAAGACTCATTAATTTCGTTGTGGGACGAACAAATACAGCTTTGCAATTATGTTTCCCAAGAAATGCTCTTGATAATTACTTATAATTATTTCAATCATACTGAAGTCGTTGTAGTTGAATCCTCGATCAGTTACAGTAAACATTAACGCAGCTCCAAGTATCCCATTTGGATGGTCTTGACCCTCTACCATTAAATTAGGTGGAGGATCAAACGATCCCTTGTACGATTGAGTAGTCTGATTAAAGGTAGGTTGTGTGATATAAGCGGAGCAATCTGGTGCGTTTGATGAATCTAGTGATTGATAAAATTAGTCGGCATTCAAGTATTTAAAGACAAAACGAATTAGTCAACTTACTATAAGAGGCGAGTGTACAGTCAACAGTGTATCGATAGTCAAAGCCAAATTTTACTGTTGGAAGTCTAAGAACGCTGTCCGTTCTCGACTCTGTCTTCAGTATCGGAATGTCATTGCATATATTAATTATGAGATAAGCCGTATATCCGATCAATAAAGCAATAATTACAAGTAGAATTAATTTACGACAAATAACAATTGCTTTCGGCTCAGTCTTTCGACTTTTACGGAATATTTCTTCCAACCGCATATTTATTGTCTGATCCCTCTGAGCAATATCAACAGAATAAGGAATTAACCAAATACTGTTAAGTCTGCACACCAAAGTCAGATATCCTCTTTATATACTATCGTGCGATTGACTGTCGCATGCATGTTAGATTTGATACGGTGCATAGGATACGGTTATTGCAGATTTTCAATTCGTAACAATAATGTTATACGGTTAGAAAAGATTGGTACAGCGTTCGTTCGACTACCTATTTGTGAAATGTTATACAGATATTGTTTCATCAAATTTATTAATAATAGCACAGTTTCACTTGCATTGCGTATAAAACAAATAAATTCTCCTTCCTTTTCAATGGAACAAAGAAAGCTAAAAGCCATATTATTCGGACTACTATGCAATTACTAATTACCATCTGCTTATTGCTTGAGAGACTTTAATTTTTGCGTTTTCTCATTATAGTACTTTTGCTAAGTCTATTTTGTAGAACTTTTTTTTTTTGAATAATCTTACGGGTTGGGAAACTGACAGTTTTCTATGGCAGAATCAAGTTGGTTGTAGTCGACGAAGGAAATCCTTCAATTAGAATTTGCTTTCGGACATATCCTTACAAAAGCGTAGAAAATTTCGAGCAAGCTTGAATTATTTTCACAAATGAGTAAGCCTCTTGGCACGGATATCAAACGGCGTATTGTATATCTCTTCTTGGATAGTTATTCACGGAGCGATATCTCTACATGTACGGACTTATTTGGTAACCCTCGATAAATTAAGTAAAGGTTAAATCTTAGATTAAATTTTTACACAATCTGATTGGTGCGACAGAACACAGATGTAGAGGGCGATAGCGATTGCCTGTCGTGACAATTTGATCACAATCGTGAATGTACTAAACCAAATTCGATTAATGGTTGCAAAAATTTTTACAAGAGATGTTATGTATATTTATCATGTGAATCGGGAACAGTCGGAGTAAAATTCAACGACCGTAGATATTGTCAAGAACCGACGAAAAACCGTGACGTAATTCTCCGTACCGATCTACGGTGACAGCTTCTGTAATCTTGGTGACACACAACGGACGTAACAAGAAATACGGTAAGTTCATATAATGAGAAAACAGAGAACAAGTCCGCATTGTAGTGCAACGCGAATAGTTATAAATGAGTAGCTTAAAACAGTATCTTCAACCCTATCTTTAGACGAAACTCCGATCGATCAGATCATACAGCAAATTTTACAAACATTTATCTGAACCGTTGAAAACATATGAAAACATATAAAACCATAGACGCTTATTAGGGACATAAACCATATCTCCACATGTTTTGTGATCAATTCATTTTGTATAATTTTTTTTGTTGTTTGCTAAATTTTACGTTCTGTATTTTCTTGGAATATTAGTCAAATTAGGAGAAAACTGTTACTATATTTGGCAATAAGAGTGTATGATATCAGCAAATATCACATGTCACATAATTATTGCAATATTGGTAGCAGTTACGCAGTAATTCGTTCAACAATCATTTAATGCATGATGGTAGTCTAGGAAAAAAAAAGATTACAGGATTCGGTTAGGAAGAACTCAAATTTGAGTATGGGTATAAATATATCTGAGTTAAAATATTTGATGTTTGAAACTTTGCCGTAAGCATCCAATCGATCTGAAATTTTACACATAATCAGGGTCTGTGTACACTACATGCAGGGAACTGAACGTAAAAATTCCGAATAAACTTCAGCTATAGACGAAGACGGGATAAGCAAACTATGGTATCCGGTTTGGGTTGACATTTCCGCCATTCTTTGCGTACTAATTCTGCTTTTTGCATTTCCGTTCTCACCGTCAGATGCTTTATTTAGTCTGTTCTTTTTCAAGTCAAAACGTGACAGCCAAGCACCAACTCGACCTGGACATTCGCTCTTATCCAACCCATTTAAATTTTTGGATAAAAAGTTGCGATGTTTCTAATTTTTTTTGCCATTCTGTTGTCTCCTCTGACTGGTATAATGAATCGTTCCGATTTACGGCCGATACATGTGTTTATTTACATAATCATTGAACCTAATAACGGGAATACTTACATGTCAAAAATTTTATAGCTCAAGCTATAGCACGATATTTATATATTCTCAAGAAATGTGCTTCTGGTGCATACAGTAATTACTGATCTATGAGCGAGAAATATTTTGTTATTCGGCTCTCATCCAACGTGGATCAAAACATCCGTATATTTGTCACTTTTGTATAGTCAGATAAAAGGCCCGAGGATAAATCGAAGCTCTTCATTTCGGATGCAAACTTTTGATTGTTTGTCGTCTATCTATCTGGTTCGTAACGAGCTGTCTCTGTGATTGGACAAGTTTTGATAAATATTTATTGGTTGACGTGTGGCATGATTAAACGTCTGTCGTCGTCGCCTTATGGTGTATAGTTTTGACATCACCAAAACTGAGCTTATCCCCCGCATAAACAGTATAATTACTACATATACAACTTCTATAATGATTATTTTTCTGACAAACATGTCAGCATACTGTACACACTAAAAAGCAATAAATGAGATAAACAATATGGCTCATGCTTTCTATCAAACAACAAGGCACATTCTTGCACCAACAAGAAGTAAATTCTGTTGTAGTTATATGTTTGACACGTTTATTATATCATCTGATTTGTTATTAGTATAAATGTTCGGAAACCATGCAAACACACTTTTAGTCTATACTAATACTGGTCTGCGTGGCTACGAAATACCTAAAGTCGATAAACTCAAAGAATTCATGGTTTCTTTAGTCGAAAAAATAAAAAAAAATAAAATAAAAAACAACTTGTCGAAAACTTTACTGATTACTCGTGAGATGTAACAAAAAACAAAGGATAGAGAATTACCCCCGTTGCGTTCGATATACCCGACATACTACACATTAAGTACAGACAATATAATAGTATTATCAAAACGCTCCACGCAGTATACATTCGTTAGTTTTCTTCCTCCTTTTTATTTGCCTACTTTATTATCTTTCTTGACCAGTATATGACAACTGCGCCGCCGCCGCCGTGTAAAGCGACTGGTTTGATCGAACGTCAGTGACTGTACCAACCACGCTTGTAGGATTTTGATCGAAATCAGACATTGATTGACTTCCATGTTCTTGTTGGGCTGGTTGTGATTGGTCTTGTCTCACCAGCAAGTCAGACGTATGTGTGTCGAGTTGATCAGAATCTGAATGTGGAGATGGTGGGTATTGCGAAGGCGGGATGGACGAACTTGTTGAATTGTGTCCGGTTTGAGTTGGTGTTTCCGACATCCCTTGTATCTCGCGGCTGTTGCTCTTTTTCAATTTAATACGTGACAACCAGGCACTTACTCGATTTGGACATTCGTCCTTTTTCACGCCATCTAAATATCCTGTATCGACTATGTATTCTTGAATAAACACTTCCAATGCATCTAATCGGTTTTTCAATTCTGTCGTCTCTTCTGTTTGGGATGATGACTCTGACCCTGACTCTGGTAAATTTTTGGAGGATTGAAACGGAACGACTGGAAATTCTTTATCTAGCTTTGAACGTGTTGATCGAATAAAACAGCAGCAATAAGACTGGACACAACCCCATGGACTTATTACGTCTCCTCCTGATGTGGGGAAAAAACAATGTGAGCAAGAGCGTACGTACATATGAACAAGCAAGAAAAGAACATTACCTAATAGAAAGGCATACAGTCCCGCAATTATGCTCCATATACCACCAAGCAAACCAAATGCACCGAGAACCTGCGTGAACAGTAATCAAAATGACGTTGAGTTTGACATCAATTTTGTCTTATGTTTGCTCTTGCCAAATTCATTGTCAAATTTAATCTTACTGTGTTTGATCTTTAAATTATCCGAGTATGATATCGTCATTAGTCCTGTAATAACAATAGACCAAATCAATCTATGTCTTTCCTTACCTCTGCTCAATTTCAACCTTAACAACAAAAGTCTGAGGTTTAATCATCATTATTCCGTATCCAATAATACCATCA
>CAJVPJ010000181.1:0-37165 GCA_910592205.1 Paraglomus occultum
CGAAAAAATAGATTTTTCATATGTTTTACTATGTGATCGACAAAAATTACGTAGACTTTTGTCCAGTGAGTGTATATATGTGCATGAAATTTTCTTTCGAATGCATTCAACGTTCGTGAATGCGTTCCTTTCGATACTAAATTTTCCTATAACTTACCAGTACGTTTCCCGCAAACCATCACCCACGCGACTTGCAGAAAATTGAAACATGTGTTGATACGAGAAAAGACGAGATATCACATGTGCCAATGTTTCATCGTCATTGGCTATCTCCAATTCCTCTATTGTTCACTTGGACGTTCAACTAATCCATTCACGACTTTCTGTCACCTTTCACGTTTCACTGATAACACGCCCTCCCTTTTCTCACTAGTTATATAAATTAAATTGCTGTCATTGAAGAAATGGAATGTCAACTTTTTTAACAAAAAAAAAAAGTCCAAAGACATAACATTTAACAGCTCAAGTTTGCTTGCGGATAGAAATGCGGCGCTAATCCATGGATTAAAAGTATAAGTCACAAAACACCTTACAACCAAGAAGCTTGGAATAGGTTCATTTAGTCCCTTGACACTTGAAGTAATACACAACCACTTTATAGCCACGACACATGCCAAAATAAATACTACTTTTGTCAGATAGACTTAAGCGCGCAACGGTTAAATCTCTAAACGCTCTGCCAAATAGTAATGAAATTCGCGCGATACGTTGTAGCGTGCAACGTAACACGATTAAGTGAAATTATTTCAATTTAATATTAAATTATGTCGTTAACTCTAGAGGTTATTAATAATCCAGCAATCGAAAACTTGTTTCAAGCCTTGGAAAGTAAACATGAGCTTGAATGGATTTCTTAACCCGGAAATTTCTGATAATGTTTACTACGCCAGTCGCAGTGAGATTTCAACACTTTCACTATTTGGAAACAGCGAAGAGTGTACGCCAGCACTTGTGAATATACTCACTTTCAACACATGGCTACAATAATAATGTCAGTCAATATAGACGACATTCCAGATAGCTTAACAGTTAGATATGTAACAACTGGGTTCTACGCCTTTTCCTGCATAGGATTTCTCCAACGGAATAATGAAATAACTATTCGGTAGGATAATATCTATAAGATCAAATAAATACGACTAATAAACTTACGATTGGAAATATTCAACTGGCGTTCACTATGATCTCTAATGTCTTCTCTAATGATGTATATTCAGTCTGGTAATCTCTAGCTTTCGGCATACGCTGAACTTACGGTGCTGAGAACTTAACCAGTTGTGCAAGCGATTAACGACGAAATCCCAGCGACGTTCCTAATTGTAATACTATTATTTTACCTAATAATAACAACTACAAGCAAATCCATTTTAACGACATTCCTGGATAGCATCACGAAATATATATCAGACACAAAATGATGTACCCATATTGTTGTACGAGTGGTGTTGTGTGTTCTAAGAAAATGTCCGTCCCAGTAGAAAAGTTAACTGGGACGAGATTTCGTTTTTATTAGCATGTTAGTATCGAGCGGGATATAATTGCTAGTGTTGATTGCTTTTTTGATCATGGTATCTACTACTAGTGAGCAACATGTTAATAGAAATATACCGAATCTTGTCTCTAGTTCAACCCTAATTGAAATTTACTGGGAACACTGCTAGGGCTGGCCTTTTGACTTTCTTATTTCTGGAGCTGTTAGGAACAAATAAGATTATAGGGAAAAAATTTCATTACCTCATGGTACCTACTGTAAATAGTAATCGTAGATAATACATATATATGTAATATAACGCGTGCATATAATAAATAAAGAAGAATAAAAAGTAAAAAACTCAAAATTTTGCCAGGCCAACTGAGGGCACTAGGGACAGCTATTCAAAAAAAGTTCTAGAAACTGGAAATGCTAAATCGCTGGCCTTACTTCCGACCCTCAGCTAATTTTTTTAGAGCCAGTTTTTCTAGGGACGGCTTTTTTTTATTACATGACAAGTTTTTAGACAAATTTAGATATCACACAAAGCATGCGCCTACTTATTTGCTGTTCTACCAAAGACACTAAGTGTACTGATATGAAGCTGAGATGTAAAATTAATATCGACATATTTGATTATTCTAGAATGCACAATTGTAACGTAAATTTTTAGGCAATTTTATGCCTGGAATAAATATGATGCCATAATGAAGTGGAAATATGGATAATAAGTTTTTGTCCATTAAAAATTTGACATTTAAATATTGCCTGTATTAATATTGATGTACTGTATTAGTATGCTTCTCAAAGTATTATCAGTCTAATTTTTGCCGAACGTAAGTGTGTACAAATCAACAGCATTTTAACCAGAAATACAACTCGCTTTTTTTACTGTTTATGGTTATAAATATACGTAAAAAAATCATTTACAAACTGCTATGGTAATAGTGCTTGTCTTTTGAAATAAATATACCAGACGTTATGCATTCAACCAAGTTAATATTGACTGTTTTTGTTTCGACACTGTTAAGATCTAAGTTTTAGAGTAAAGAGTGCAAAGCGCCTACAAAACTGTTCTCTGATTAATTGACAAGAATCACAAATACGTGTACTTTTGGTAATAGTAATAACTATTAACGGAATAAGTTAATTATTAATTAACTTTTTCAGTTTGCGTCATATTTTACCAGTTAAAAGTGTAAACAATAGCCTTAGATTACACGCCTTGAATAAATAAAAACGTAAACACATTTTAAATTGTACTGCCAAATTGCCAACGAACGAAAGATACATGCTTTATTATATTGTTGAAATAAAGATTTCCGTTCTATACCTGAACTAGTAAGAAACACATAATTATTAGTCTCAATTGTACTATATAACGTTGCAACATTTAAAAAATTGATACTTTGACGAATAGAGACGGTAATGGTTATCCGAAAATAATAAGGGCCAATATAGCAAAATCTATCTGCAACAACGCTATGCCATAATACATCAGTATCATTGAGTACTCTTGTCAATCAACTCGAACCATGACAGTATCGATGTGACTTATCGTACCCTTGGCAGACAGCTAAAGTTCTATGTTATAAAACTGTAACCACGTCAATGCTCACAGAAGTTCATAAGCAAAATTATGTCGAATGAGCCAAGTGACAATTGAAAATACACTTTCTTTACCGGAGAAACAGCATTTGGGTCGCACCCGGGATGCAGTTGAAACACCGGTATAACAATAAGCTTTGAAAAAACAAAGGCCAAAATTTGAGATAATTTGGAAGAGTTTATGACAGAATCTGTATTAACAATTTTAACTTTAATGCAACACGATATGAGCTACTTATTGAAAGCAATAGTAGGCGAGTTAATTTTTAATTTGATAAAACTTGTTTTGCATCTTTCTGGCAACGTATCAACAATTAGATTTAGTGCTCTAGTCCACACTAGCAGACAATCGAAAGCGAGACAATCATTGAAGTCGTTGTGAATGACAGCTTAATTATCCTTTTAAACAATATTTGATTAAATTGATTGCTTCATTACGGTTAAAATAAACACGGTTGATAAATGAGTATACAATATGAGACAGCGAAAAAATTCATTTCTTTAGTTTGGAAGACAAAACGGTAATGTACAAACTAGTAAAGATTAGCAGCGGGGGAAAAACGTCAATGCTAACTAGTATGAATTAACATGTAAAACGGGTTGTCTATGCATTTTTCAAACTTGTACTGACGCTATATTTATCCTCTTGTCTTACGCTTCGAGTGATCAACTGAAAGGGATATTTAGGAATGGAATGAATAAGCTATTTATACTTAACTTGATAAATACCACAATTTCCAATACTAAAAAAGCCACTCTACTGAATCTTTTGGCTTTAAACATCTATACTCGTCATGGTTTTTGTGCTACGCCATCAATTATCGGTGTGACATATGACGCAATCGTGTACGACATACTAATGCATGAAACAATCTTGCGGAATATCGGAAGCGATATTGATCAAACGGATATGGACAAGACTTTTCTAGACAAAGTAATTGAGGATGGAATGGTCAAGTGCTACTCAGAAAGTGAAATCTTAAACCGTAAGATTGTCGGCTGTGGTGGGTTCGGAGTTGTGTACAAGGCAAGGTTGAAACATACTGGCGTAACTGTTGCTATGAAGATGTTATTGTTGGATAAGTATGTCGATGAGCAAAACTTATACAAGAAGTTTGTCAATGAGGTTTGTGGTTAATGCTGCTGTTGATTATGTCGCATCAGAAACATGTATCTGACAATAGATGTTTATATGTGTCAGCTGAAAGCTCACAAGAAGGTAGATGACCATCCAAACGTTATCCGGTTTTTAGGTTTATGCAGAGGTCAGTATATCACATTACAGGGAATGTAACTCAAAATTGTAAATATCGACGACTTATTCTGCTAAATACAATCAGATGCGGACCAACACTATCACATGGTATTTGAATTCGCTGACGGGGGAAGTCTGCGGGCATACTTGGCAGACCGTTTTAAGGACTTGACATGGAAAGAGAAATATAACTTGGGGCTTGGCATTACAAATGGGCTGAAATACTTGCATGTGCTTGACATAATTCACAAAGATATGGTATGACGTTATCTATTACTATATCTATTTACTATTACATATGTCAGTGCAAAATAATGATCTAATTACTGTTTTTACATCTGAATTTTCTTTTACACATAGTCGTCAGCAAATATTCTTATTCAAGAAGGCGTTGCGAAAATAACTGACTTTGGTCTGTCTAGTATGCTAAAGCAATCTACATCTACATCCAAAGGGGAAGGTAACACAGCATATATTGATCCTGCCACGTTTACAAATCCTCAATCATATAAGCGAGGGAAAAAGTCTGACATTTTTAGTCTCGGAGTAATATTGTGGGAAATTTCTAGTGGCAAGAGCCCATGTGAAGGACGCATTCAAAGTTTTGAAGTTGTTTTGTATCGATTGAATGGTCTGAGAGACCCTCCTTTTCCAGAAACACCAGAAGAGTACATTGAATTATATTCAAAATGTTGGGATGATGACCCAAACAAAAGGCCATCAAGTGAAGAGGTATATAAGCAATTAAAGTGTTTGTATGATGAACAATATGGTAGAAGACTGAAATTGATTGGGTGTGATATTGGAGACACTGAAATAATTGCATTAGCAAATGCTTTAGGGTCAAACTCTTCAATTCAGTTAAACAAATTCTTAAAAGAGATTGGATATGAACATTTGTCAACATCAAATGCTCTAGAATTAGATTCTTTTTTGACTTCTTTGGATTTGAGTTACAATAAGATCATAGACACAGGAGCAGCAGCTTTAGCAAAAGCTCTAGAATCAAATTCTTCTCTGACATCTTTGGATTTGTACCACAATGAAATTGGAGACACAGGAGCAGCAGCTTTAGCAAAGGCGCTAGAATCAAATTCTTCTCTGACTTCTTTGTCTTTGAGTGACAATAAGACTGGAGACACAGGAGCAGCAGCTTTAGCAAAGGCTCTAGAATCAAATTCTTCTCTGACTTCTTTGTCTTTGAGTGACAATAAGATTGGAGACACAGGAGCAGCAGCTTTGGCCAAGGCTCTAGAATCAAACTCTTCTCTGACTTTTTTGTATTTGGGTAGAAATCAGGTTGGAGACACAGGAGCAGCAGCTTTGGCCAAGGCTCTAGAATCAAACTCTTCTCTGACTTCTTTGTATTTGGATGGAAATCAGGTTGGAGATGCAGATGCTTTAGCAAAATGTTCCAGAATCATGTTTTTTAATATTAATGACACTATTTTAAGAGTAAGGGTAATTTAGTAGAGTTTTGCAGGTCATAGTTAACTTATTGGAACACAACATAAACAGCAATTAATCACATAAAATGACTAGTTTGGATTAGCCAACAAAAAACTGTTATAAAATAAATTGTAAAATCTGTTTACTACTACTGTTTATTGCCAAATATTACTTGCAAAACATTCAAAGTTTACAACCGGATATACTATAACAGTTTATTTAAGCTGTAAGGTTACGATGTGAACGGCGCGGGTAAAATACGCGAATAGCGGAAAGAGAGTTTATATTAATAGTGTAGACGATTAGTGTTAGCTTTAGGATAAGCACAAGTAACGTTTACCCCGACGAGTCGACATACCAAATCGAATATTGCCCTGTTTAAATAGAATATTTAAGTCACCTTCGATTCTGTGATATACTGTATAATTATTCTTGTTATTATTACAGAGACCCTTGTTCGGATACGAGTACAGGAGGTATATTGTATAGAGAATAGAAAAGCGCGCACATTAATTGATTAGATTAGATTAATTGTAGAAGCAATTATCGGAATAAGAGCGGTGAGCTGAAGCTAAATTAGGACAGCCTTCTGTCGGCCAACACGCCTAAGCGAAAGATAATTGCTCTCTCACAACCCAGACTGCCGACCACAACATTACGAATTATAAACTATCACGAATGGCACAGTCACCATTGTTCTCGTATAGAATAAGCAAATGTCAAGTGGAATGACGACAAAATAGCAATAACAATGGTTATAATTATGCGATTTACGGTCACTGTCAAGAACACTTAGGTCTAATTCACCCTCGAGTGATTTGTCATCCACAAGTGTCGTGTAAAGTGCTCTTACTCTCTTAGTAATATCGTGAATTATACTTGTGCAACGCTAAGCCTTCGTTACCAGTCTTTGACTTTCTATACGTACCATTGGCGTCAAAGTATCGTAATGACTGTTACTTAGTAAAGGCAGAGCCATCAAACTTAATTTGTAGAATAAAAGTATTTTGGAAACTGATACTGGTGATATAACCGAAAAAAAATTAAAAATAAAAAATAGCAACTTCGAAAAAAAACAATGAGCAAACAGGGGGAAGAAGAAAAAAACTAAATTTACTATAATAATAATTAACAAGGAATGTGTGATAATGGATGTTATATTAAGCAAGTTACTGCGGAATAGATCTTAATTATATTCAATACGTTATGCTCTTGCTTTTGTAATTGATCTATGTAGTTATCCGTCTAATCAATAACGCACTCTATTGTCCCATACTTTTATCGAATAGCTGAACATTTTCACCGAATATTTATTACCAAACGTATTCTCTTGACATATGCATTGAGTCATGCCGAATTATAAATGTCGAGATAGAATATAATATTAATTCTAATTCACGTCTATAATATGATCCGAAAATATTATCCGCTAATTGAATGTAATATTAATGGGTTTACTTAGACAAGGTTCGTGTGGGAGTCAATTGACTTTGTTGTGCAAAACTGAATAACATTTTGCAGTAAATTCGACATGATTGCCAGGCAAATGGTGTAGATCTATGAATGAAACGCTATCTCACACAACATTTACTATTGGGAATAGCCATCCCTAGAATCCATTCAACTGTATTACCTACTAAACGTTTAATGTCTATGCCCTATCAATCCAACATATGAGCAGCAAGCTTTATAGTTGTAGTTGTCAAGTCACTGTTTAAAATATAATATTTTCTTACGAAAACTTTTGTCTTTGCCTTTTGAAAATTACCTATGAACGAGGGTCGAGTCAGTTTAAAAGCAAAATTCCATGCTTTAACCAAACAAAACATTAGCAAAGCGGAGCAGAGACAATAGTCAACATGCCCACAGGAAATTTCATGGTAGCGTTAGCATTAAAAATGATTCTTATTGGACTATCAATCTCGCGAAACATTACCGCTCCGTCGGAGCTACCTTGAAAGTCAAATAATTCTGGCTGTTTGCATATGCGTTATTCTGACTTGCGTTTTATGGTTGGCAATGTATCCACCAGATTCAATGGCCTTAAATTTGTTCAAGTCTCTTTACTGAGTATACTTTATAAATATGTGAATAATATTCGGAAATGAATGACGCTGCTAAGTAATATTATTGACATATTGTCTAGAGGTAATATAGTTATTTGAGTAAACGAAGTTGCATATTAATATCCTCTACTTCTGAATACTTTTTATACTTGGCAGTATAAACTGTTCCGTAACCACCAGCTCCAATCTGTTTAATATCATAAAAGTCGTTATACTGCATGTATTTAACACGATTGTTGTTTCGTATAAACGTGTACAGTATTGCATATACGTCGTAATAGAAAACTAAATAATATTCCCGAGTAAATGGCTCCTTAGTGATTCCAATTATCCAAATATTATCGGGTGTTAATATTGTCGGGTATTCCTTAGTTAACTATTTTGGTAAACAGAATACAAGCTATAACTTAAACTCTGATCAATTTAAACGCATGATATGCACTTGTCGATTACATTGTTTACACGTGCAATAATTTACCTGATGAAAATTATCGGTTTGTTCGTCAACTATTTTTTTGAGTGTTACACGGGTCAATTCATTCCATTCTGCTATTATATGCGTGCATTCATGACGTAATGGCGTCATCTCTTGTACATTTGTTAACAGGGAATATTCTATCCATTGCATATACGCATCATCTTCACTCTTCGTATTACTCCACCACTCAGTCTTTGTATTTGGTCTATCACTTAAATTTAATTATGTTATTAATTGTTCGCGTAACAACCCAATCTGATGTAATAAACAACTCTTTTTTAGATATCACTTTTGTCGACTCATCTGTTGTCGGTTTTAATCAATCTGCTATAATACTGTATGTGTAGATTGATGTCACCTCACAGTAAATTCTTCGTATATAAACATTGTATGCATTCTTTGTATTCGATAATAATAAACAAGGACTAATTGGCCGCAGTCCAAGTAGTCTGCTATGCACTTATAACGAAATATATTGATACAGTACTAGGTTCTAATGGCGCTATAAATTAGTCTCTCGTATTTATTTCCTTCCTTAAAATAAATGCACGTTAATAATTGGTAGATACGTTCAAGTAATTTATCTTGTCATAACGTTAATCAATCGTCTCACCTGCTATCTGTTATGTGATAAGCGGTAAGTCTTTACGTCACTTTTCAAAAATAATAAATGGGTGTTATTTGCTGAGTTTGTTTCTTTTTGATTGCAAATTCCGAATAATCTATGTGGATAATATCTATACCCGACCGGCAATACATTACATAGGTCCTACATCTTGCATGCCAAAAGCTATAAAGAGAATAACAATAATGGAAAAAATTATCGTACTTGGAAATCCATTGTTATGGAGTAAGTATATTTTAGCAAAGTCAGAAAATGGAATTATTAATAGTTTAACATTGTAAGTCTACCATTGTCTAACGGTTTTCTTGTAACAACCTAGTGAGTGTTGTCAGAATTGACTAAACTCTATGTCCGCAAGAAATTTGTTTATAATTTATTGAGCAATGGTTTATAAAGCCCAAACTACGATATCCTTTCTTTTTCGACACTGCATAACAAGTTTTATTACTATTACATAGTTTAGAATATTGAAGGTTGCCTATCGTCGCATAAACGGTAAAAGTTTATTTGGCAAGGTAACGTTGCAATCAATGCGTTGATGTGTTCATTTTGCTTATGACTATTTACTAGATGAGTGACATTAACTGTCGTGTCGATTTACGCAACCAGTTTTGTACTAACAATAAATCATTGTGTCCACAAATATAGATTGTGCTTAATCCCTTATCAATAGAAATCTGTGTTTCATAATTGTTCCTAGTGTAGCGGACTACATCTTTTACATTTTCCTTTCTCAACCTGATAATTGTGATTTTATTGATGATTATGGTAAGGGGGCGAAAAATGAATTCCGGTTGATATGATACTATATTTCACACCCCTTATTCTAACTACAAACGTATTATACACAAAGTGTTTTCTTTTTTTATCGTATTTCGAGGATCGACCTGACCTCTTTATCAATACAAAGTGCCAGACTGTAGAATACAGCAAATTTTAGACGCTTTCATTTTAAGTGTCTTATATACATTGGTGGTCGGTATAATAGATTTTCATGGTCAAATTCTTATTTAATTATGTAACATTAGTTCTAAGAGAAAGCCTATGTACTGAGCGAAGTCTTTTCTGAGATTTAAATCCAATGCTCTATATGCTAGTTGCGTATTATAATAATCACATAAAAATGTGATTCCATTGAGAATTGTGTCCTTGACTTGTAGCCTTTTCTCTTATAGTGTATACAAAGACTAATTAATCGTTACTATTTATATCACACCAAGGCATGTGTGACCCTGGCGAAAGACTAAAATGTCAATATTTCTTTTTAATGTTCCATGTATGGCGTAATGCTATTACGGAACGTTCATTTTAAGACTATCGTACCCAACAAATACGTGCGAACAAAATCAATTACAGCTGACACTGTAACCGTAAATAAAGGAAAGACCTTGTTATGTCTAAAAAAAGGCTGTTGGCCCTAATTATTAGTCCTTATTGAGATTGTTCAATACCACGTTAAGCACATTGACGGGCAAAAATGTTTCTTCATATGTAGGTTAATTCCATCTTTTCGAAAGAATGGATGCTGATCCGCAAAGACTTCGCTTGATCATGAATTGGTCGAATATTGGAGCATGTGTTAATTTCTCGGGTGTCGAGAAGCGCACAATCAAAAGTTGATAATATATATCGGGTGCTAATGGCGAAGCCTTCAAGCGTTAATCCGAACCCATCAATTATATTTACATACACGATAGCTCTTTCTATTTTGATAAATGTTACTCCGGTTAAGGATAATCAGTATTACAATAGCTAGTGACACACGGGTCCCCATCAAAATATTTATATAAAAAGATGGAGTCTCCAAGCTGCAACGAAATAACAACAAACTATTTATCGATATCCGGTACTTTGGGCTTTACCCCTCCCCTTTACCGAGTCTAATCTGAAATTGTCTATTCCTCAAGAGATTCGGCATGTTTTATATGTTGACGTTTTTTTGAAGCCACAATGCCCAATAATTATTAGACAGTCTGAAGCCAGCTTTTGCTCCCTGTTTGCTGTGGATTGATTTTTATGTCACTGATGTGGGGTGTCGTAAAATCAGTTTTATCTTTAGACGCAATACTTGAACAAAAAGAGGCCAAAAATCCGAAAGCATAAAGCTGCGTTTAGAAGTTGGGGATGGTAATTTCAATTCTACCGTTGGCTGTTTAGAACTTTTTATTCTTGCATCAATGTAATCACTTATTATTTCTGTTTCCTACGTGCAGCATTGTGACCTTGGAGCCTGACACGATATTCGGCGAATAGAAATAGTACTCACTAAAAACAAGGTAGAGTTCTAGACTATGCAAGCAAACTTCCAAAATACTTCTGCGAGACATACAGTTTCATATACAATCGTAAACTATATTACTCACGTTCTAACATCAACAAGAGCATTCTTTTACTACAACTCTCAATATTAATTTTTTTTTAATTACACGGAATAGGTATAACTTATTCAATTTTTTTAAATCGTCAAAATCAATCAAATTACCATATCACCTTATTCACTCACAATTTTCTTAGATAAATTCCTGTCTTTCATATCAAGACGGTCAGAAGTTTAAATGCGGTACGAATTGGTGAACAAATAGCCAGATTCAATTTACAGGGGTCGCCTTCGCTTGATCTGAAAGACATAGTATGCCGTACACCGTGCGTGCACTTTTTAACGTCGCACGGTATCTGTTTGGCGGGGCCGTGGCCACTCCACTTCGGAGTAAAAATAGAAATATTTTACTGCACGACGTTAAAGGGAAGACGTTTATTTCACCAACAATTAATTTTTCCCAATATGCAGACTTTGTGGTAGAACGCTTTAAGTAAAATTGCTACTATGGAATAATGTAAATCGTCTTCGATCAACCGTGCTAAGTAATACCATGTGGGGGCGGATCAGCAGTATTCTATATTGGACTACTGAACAATAGTTTGTTGTGGAAGATATCTTAGTTTTGTCCGGACAAAGTATTATTTTTTGTGTTTGCACTAATAAGTCTTTCCGGCTAAAGTTCAACGCTTTGTTTCTCCACAATAAGTATATAGCGAAGTGAAAAAATAGCACTAACGTTTATTCATCATATTGTATTTGGCACAACAATGCGATTGATGGTCTAAATAAGGATATTGTTTATTTGTCAGCCCGCAAAACGTTGATCAGTCCAAGCTTTTGTTTCTCCGTAGTAATCTAGCTGAAGTTGAAATGGTAGCACTAACATTGTATTTGGCACAACAAATACTATTGATAGTCTAAATAAGTTGTTGTGTATCTGCAACGCGTTAAAATGTTTAAATAAAATAATTAGTTTAACGCTTTGTCTCTCCGTATACGGAATTGAAAAGAAAGTCATTAACGTACGCTTATTATATAGCTATGCTGAGTTTGGGACTACAATACCATTGATTATCTCAATAAGTATATTGTGTATCCGTTAGCTGGCCGAAATATTAATATTAAGGCTTTGTCGTTCCGTAAAAAGAAATATAACGGAAACGAAATTAAACCAAACAGATCGTATTTTTAAACGCATTCTTGAATATCAGCCGTTTCTAGCCTCGTTGCAAATATAGAATAGATACATATAATATATTAATTACCAATAATTAATTGTATTTACGTAGTTTTTAACACTTTGTTATTAAATTCTATTTCGGAAAAATTGTTTATAAATTTCTTCTGCTACATAAGTTGTTTAGCTTGTGTGTATCCAGTCTATTGTATATTAGTGTAATATTGGCATTATTATTAATGTCATTCAATAAGTATATAAAAACAGCTCTAGCGGTCCACCGTAGCTGTGTCAATAAAGGACCACGAAATCAATAAGTATATAAAAGTCACACGAGTTTTCATTATCAGTCACACAAGTTTTCATTATATTAGCCACACCAATTTTCTACGAGGTGCATTCAATACAAACCTTGAATTTTGCAATTTAGGAACAGATGTCGCCGATCAAAATTTTTTTGTTAAATACCTCCACTTGCCAACGAAAGTTGATAATAAATTAATTATTACGAAAAATTATTTTTCTCAAACCACCTATCAAGTTTTTTTTTCAACCTCAATCAGTTAATGATACAAAAATGCCATCTATCAGTAGTTTAGTAATAATATTTTTGATCGCTGCTGCCATGTTCATCGAAATTTATGCAATGCCGACCAAAAGTTTAGATTGTTGCTATGAAAAATTGGATATTTCGTAAGTAATATAACAAAGGTTGATGGATATGACGGTCACTTAATACTGTATTGTCAGCATCGCTAATGTCTACGGGGATTGAGGCACAAGTTAATTAATTAATCAATTTTCGATATTACGCTTACATGGTTTTTTTTTAATACCAACAGCTCCGCTCCACAAAGAACACATGACAAGAAAATTTCGGACAATACGTCTGCAACTGTCTCGGATTTACTACAAACGACAAAAAATTTAAGCCCGTTTCTGAAGGCCGTAATCATTATAGTTGGACTTTTTACTATTTTGATTCTATATTGTTTGGCTTGTTCAATTTGCAATATTTGTACCAGACCATCGGAAATTGCCAACTCGACTTCTCACAACAACTGTATTATATGTAGCCATATTATTGTGGAGTCGAGGGAATACGATAACACCAGTGTTGCAGCTGATCAAGAGTCAGACAATTAACAGGGAAACTGTATCAGCAAGAAAGTGGGATGTCTTTGAGACAAAATTTATGATGACTATGCATAATACAAAATTTTAATTAAGTTTTTTGCACTGTTTTAATTAAATTTTTGTAATAAATAAGCATTTATACAGCAATTATAATTTTATAATGACCACTACATTGGTTAATATAACAAAGTAAAATTTTTAAACATTTATGCTTTTTAATTTATCAATAACGTTAAGTTAATAATTTGGTAGATTAGATATTACCTGTTATTTTAACTAATGGCTAAAGAAGCAACATAATTGAAAAAAAAAATTACCGAAATTTATTCTTGTTAAAAAATAATTTTAGTAATCCAACTAATAGCCAACAAGTTACCTGACAATAAAGTCACAAGCTGGTATTTAAATCCCTATTTAACATTAAATTGCTTGTTCAGATAATATTGTCCATTAGAGCAAAAACTATATAATATGAGATAACTTAGACAAAGGAAACATTTAATCAAAGGAGACTAATGTGGTTGGAAAATGAACTAATTTAGCTAATTTATATCTGCTGCATATAACGGTTGACGAACCCAATGATATTGGCAAAAATCTGCATGAAATTTGCAATAATTAAACCGCACAACCATCAAAAGTCTAAACCGACCAAATAATTCAAAGAAAGTTTCTAACGTTTAAAAATAAATTTAACAACTCTTTGGTACAAAGAAAGCTCGACGACGTTAGCCTGGGAAAAACATCATTGAGTTTCCGCAGTGGAGAACTTTTACAACTTCTCAGTCCGGAACTTCACGATGACGGCGCATTGTTGTGAGTGTGGCAAACTTGTCGGAAACGAGTGTATCGTAATAATCCATAAAGAATACATCAAGTGCGGGCCCACTTGATGTATTCTTTTTGGGTTATACGACACACTTACGAAAACAACTAGTTTACAAACTCAAAAATAGGACAGTTACTGTCTCTCAAGACAAGTCTAGAGCCGTCTGTTTCTTCCATTGCAAGCTCACCTCTTATTTTTTAAGAGAGTTTCGGTTCGCTAAATGGCATAGCAGGCTGTATTTGGTATAATGACGTTGTGGCTGGAATTAATTCTTTGATACATTTTAGTCTACGCAGCATCCCATTCAAAAAAATAAATGGACAGTATATACTTTGTTAAAAATAATTTGAGTATCGACTTCTTTTGTGAGAGACACCTTTTACAAAACTCGAAAGGTTGTACAACTTAACATTGCATAATAAAAATATGCGGAAAAGACAACTGGAAACGGCTTATTTGTGGCGAGAATTAATGAAATTCGGACTTCATATTTCAAAGATTATAAAGGTGAATATACATGTGCATGAATTGTTACAATACAATAGTAGTGAATAGTAGATGTATCTTTAAAAAAGCGTGCCACATAATGAGGAGAGAGATAAAAGACATAGTAATAATGAGGTTTTTTCACATCCGGAAAGCACTCACTGCTAGCTGATATCATTTACAAAGGGGAGAAAACCCGCCTGGTTTTGCATTTTCTCAACTATAACTAGGTCCGTCAGTTGAGACTATTTTTTTGACATATCGAAGAATCAGCCTGTATCGAAAGAAAAAAGAAAAAAATCAAACTATCCACTAGTATACTAATGTTATTCAATATACGAAATTTATAATAAATCTATTCATCTTTGGGATAACAATTGACGAGCGAAGAGTTTACGTGGACCGGAGTGGCTATACCGACAAATTTGTTTTATGATGGAAAAAAGAAGCAAAAACAGCCAGCGATTTACAATCTTGCGGAAGGTCGAAAGATAGATCAGGTAACTGGAAATACAGAAACCAAGGATCTGTACTCAGATAATATCCTTAAGTAATTAGAAAAGGACAAAAATACATTGAATAAAGTTGATAAAGTTTACGATATATAACAACGAATAAGTTCATGAAAGTTTAATCGTCATGATGATAAATGTATTTATTGCATATTAAATAATAATAATTGACCATTGGATAAATTGACAGTGTTGTAGACGGTGAGTGTTCGATAAACGAAAAGGAAATACATTGAGGCCATTTGCTACTGGTATATCTACGGATCTGTAAACATAGCCGTAATTCGCGAGATTTTTAACGTAATGGTACAGTATTTATAGTTACATCATTAGAAAGAGAAATCTCATTGGTGCATGTTGGTTCTGAGCCACAGTTACCTGATTTGCCGCTATTCGATTCGAGATAACGAACAAGTCTTTCTCTGTATTAGCTAGCAAGCAGCTCCGCGAGTCTTTACGCAAGATGCGTTTAGTTTAAATCCAATTCACTTGACATTTTTTTGATTCTTCTTTCGGGATTTCGCTAGGTCTGTGTATGTTATCGGAATTTAGCAACAACCCAGGCACCTTGTATGGTCGAGCTAAGTGGCAATGCTTAGTGAACGCCTGCGGTGGAGTTTACAGGATACCCTCTTTGATGCAGTTCATTCCGGTGGTGGATTGTTTGGCCCCTAGAATCTCACGTTTAAACTTTGTTATCGGTACTATGCTTATACCTATTGTTTGATTTCGCTAAAAGGTTAAGTTTCTAAACTTCAAAACATGACAAATTCGATACCTTCCTTTATATGTTATCTATGCATGTTACACCCAATACTTACTTGTACTTATTGTCCGATTAGGCCAAGTTTTTTAACATCTCAATCCGTATGAAATATTTGATACTTTCCTTATACATCATGCTTGTTATTACCGCGTAGTAAAATTTCCCCTTCATCACTTGACGCACGATCTTAACCTGATACGTCGATTACACCATTTTTATTCGCCATTTGCGAATATTTTCCCCAGATTTAATATTTCGCACTAACCTTTAATTACCTTTTCTGGTAAGATTTTTGGAAATTTTATACGACCAATTTTATATACTGTTATTGTACCTTCGCCCCCGGAACCATGCATCTATTTATAAGAGATGAAACAAATGTGCCGCAGTATTTCATTTTTATCGACAGGCTCCAAAATAAATTACAATTTTTCTCTTGATGAATGAAAGTAATCATAATGTAACGAATAATGATCGAAAACATTGACTGTGATCGTTATCATAATAATGATTAATTTTTTTCAATATTTAAGCCCCGTTTACCATTTTTTTTTTCTTCAATCTTTTCAAAATAATAAAAAAATCTCACTTTTCGTTTGCTTTCCTCTCGAAAATAATAAAATAATAAAAACCCGATAGTATAGCCCAATAATAAAATCAATAGTCTCAATCTGGCGATTGCTTCGCACTTAAATTGCCGATCTATCATTAATTTTCCCATATGATTGTGGCACATCATAATATTAGTGTCACCTCTACGTCAGGTTGCCATACTACAGATCTTTCCTTTTTTAAAATAAACGTCAGAATAAATGTCAGAATTACGTTAATCTACCGATAACGGCTACCCGTACTTTACTTTCAAAATAAAGTTATGTCATAATAAATTACATAAATCTGTTTATTATTATTATATATTTCTATTACCGATAATTACTGATAAACTGCCACATAATTTTCTTTAAAATAAGTTCGTCATAAATACGTTATTTTTTCTCATATTCTTTATTACTGGTGAACTATCAAGTTATTCGACAAATTGTGCGCATACAGACAGAAACTACAAGTCGCATGGTTGAATCCTTCGTCAAAAACCACACATCAATCGTCAAATTGTGTGATTAACAAAAACTTATTTGATAACTTAACTCATCAAGCAATAAATAACCAATGGCGATAGTGAACAGTACATTGCTGTTTTATTCTGTTTATCGCTTAAACCAAATTCTCTACAAGGATTCGTAGTAGCTACCACTAAATCGAAGGGCGCGGTTGTTAATTTTCACACGATCTGTCCGTACTTTAGCCCAAATTTGGTTGACAAGTTGGTAGATGTGTGTGTCGCACCATAAACCGTCTTGAATAATTTAACTAACGTATTCAGTATTCTTTCACAATTGTTTGTTAGTCAGGCGATATTTCCGCACAAACCAAAGGAATCGCTCGTTTTTCAGTTCTTCTCACTAACGTTTTCAGTAGCTCAAGCATATTCACAATAATATGTTTACTTATTTGCATCCCCGTACAAATATAAGGACTATTCGCTAACGTATTCTGTAACTGAAAGCATTCTTTCACAATGATATGTCAGATCAGGCGATGGTTTCTCACAATTGTATTTGTCTACAAGTATAGAAAGACAATTATTAAGCGTTCTGTAACTCAAAGCATTCTGTCAAAATAATAAAACCACTTCGGCTCAAAGTTTGGCCAATTTAAACAAGATTAGATGTAGTTGTAAGACTAGTTGTTCAGCGGCTCGATGTGCTTGTCGCAAAGCTGCTGTCATTTGTAACTTAAACTGCCACCCTCATAATTGTCAATGCAGTAATGTTAATTAGTACATCGTTCTTTGTATCATAATATGTGCAGTAGAGTTAATGTTAACGTTAATAAAATAATTTTATAATGTTGTTACCTGATTGTCTTTATGATTCCAATCTGACATACATGTCCATTCGGAATGGACATAAATTCTCATCCGACATATGTTCATTCGGAATGGACACAAATTCCCATCCGACATATGTCTATTCCGAATGGACATAAATTCCAAACCGACATACAACACTTCTCAACGAAAACCTGGTAGGCTGTTGTATGTCAATTTGGATTTATGTCCAACCGACAATCAGGTAATAGCGTTATTAAAGTATTTCATTGACATTACAACATTAACACTACTTGACATAAACAACCGCGTTTGTTATATGTTATTCTAACGTCAGTAATTTTAACACAAATAATCAATAGTTGGTGGTTGTTACTTGTATTACGCCCTTATTTTATATCGTTGTATACACTTGAATCATATCTCATGATACAATAATATTGCACGTAACTTTACTACGCTGTTGATCATTAACTTTATAGCTTTCGTTAATTCTCAAAAACCGCGTTCACATACGTAAAACATTAAACGTTTATTTCAAAGACATTGTATGGCATGCATAACTGTTTATAAGGAATCGTATAAAACATCCGATCAAACAACATTTATTTTACAAAAACTGCACAACCTGAACCAGTGCCAAAGAAAAATATTTCAACTACTCACAAAAATGATTTATTTAATGAAATAATTGAAACATTCGATAAAGAGTATAGCGTATATTTGATCACCAATCACTCGATTAAAACACATAGAATATAATCAACGACGGTGAACGCTACTATTATTTCGTTTATCGCTTAACCAACTCCTCTATAAGAGATTGTAGCAGCCTCCACCAATCGAAAGCTTGAAAGCTTGCAAATTTGTTGATTTTTTACACGATCCGTCTGTATTTTACCAATTTTGGTTGACAAGTTGGGCAGATGGTATGTTACACCACCTTAAGCTTGGTCGAGTCTTAAATATCATGAATCGGGTGGGAGAATTTTAGCTACCGCATTTAGTAACTCACTGATATGTCGATCAGCAATTGTATTTGCATCCCCGCATCGAGGGACTATCGCTAACATATTCAGTAGCATAAAGTATTCTTATGTCAATTTACTCACGTTTGCATTAAGAACAACTTTGCTTCGGCTCAGAGCTTAGTCAATTTAACTGATTGTCTTTGCTATTCCAATCTGACATATGTCAGTTCGGATTGGACATAAATTCCCATCTGACGTACAATATGCCCACGTAAACTTAGAGTTATTATTTATCAAAAACGACGGTTGTTGCCATGAGAACAGTAGGCCACAGCGCACTTGTCGGGTTTGCTTATACACGCGCAAGAAAGAAGGGACGTCGATCATGCAATAAAAATATATGCATATACTTCTCATAAAGCTTGTCAAGAATGATAATGTAAATTCCGTAATAATAATTTAATCATAATTAATTGAAAATTATCCCCAAATAGTTGAGGATATCTATATACCTCATCTATATTATTATTATTGTTGTTGTTGTTGTTGTTGTTGTTGTTGTTGTTGTTGTTGTTGTGGCGGTGTACCACTATTCACCCACCTAATAGTGATATTGCAGTGAATACCTACAATGATGGCATGAAGTTGCAATGGGGTGTTAATATCAACTTTTAAATATTACTTAAATACATTTCTTCTGTTCTCACCAATTTATGCAATACCATCGACAAAAGCGGTCCATTTAATCAAGTAAAATAATAAACCAGACAGTCCTCCGAGCCCGCCGATTATTTGAATTACAAGTATCTTGTTGGTTTTATCGACATCAGACGAAGGTACGTTTGTGCTAGAGAAAGTAGAAGACGGGTGTTAGCGCTTAATAACATCAATTAGTAGTTTAACATATTAAAGTGCATAATTTACCAACCTCGCGACGATCGTTGATGCCGTAGTATGCGAATGCCTGTGCGAAAAAAAAATTAGTTGTAACTTAAAGTAAATTAACTTGTTTGCAAACAATTCAATAAGTAGAGCTTACATTGGTTTCTTGGTTGATAATGTAGTGGAATCAATTGGCGTGAATGTATTTGTTCGAGTCAAGCTAGTGGTGGAATAAAGATAACAGAAGAGAAAATATGTTAAAATTTAACATTAATAATGTGAATGTGTGGTAAATAATGTGTTAACATCAAACAGTAGTTTAATATATTAAAGTGCTGTTCAAATGAATGATTACCAACCTTACGACTATCGTTGAGGTCGTAGTATGCGAATTTCTGTATAAAATAAAAGTGACGTAATGCATATTAAATTTACTTGTAGAATTTGTTTGTAATTACATCCACCGAGTATAGTGTCACATTACTTACACTGGCTTTTTGCATAAAGATGTAGTTGAATATGGCATGAATGTACTTGTTCGAAACCTAGTTGAACCAGTGGTAGAATGAATATGACGGGAAGATGGAAATCTGCTGTATATTTATTAAATGTTTAAGACATAAGCATTTGATTCGTTAGCAATGTAACACATGCACGACTGTTGATAAGCATTAAAGGCAATAAGTCAGTACGTTAATTTGCACACTGTTTCTCAAAATGATCTCTAAATTTGTTCCATGGCAGTTACGATATTATTAACATCAAGTTTGTAGCCAGATTAAAACAGTCTATTACCAATTTAGGCGCTTTTCTTGCATATTTTCTATTTCTTTTCTTACTTGAACCTTGAAAACGCGCCTAGTTTCATAATTTGCTGCAACAAAATTTGTGTTACATAAGTAGAACCTTAAAAGTTGAGGCTTACCTCCAAGTTCTGGTCGGAGATGGGTGCTTATCAAAAGCATATCTATTAAATATTGATAAATGGCGTGTGAGACGGTATACATTAACGCAAGATGTAATGTTATTCTGAATGCTTGATACTTACGACGGAGGAACAGATAAAAGAATACGGATGCCCGTAAGGATACAAAAACCGAAAAACTTGACAAAAGTTTGTTTACGCATTTTTTTTCTCAAGTTTTTTGTACAGGATTCTGTAATATGGAATCCGTAGTGTATTTATAGTTTATTCTGATCATGTATTTGTGACCTTTATTAGGCGCAACGAAGGTGTTCTTTTACGTAGAACCTGTACTAGGTACATATTTGAGCCAATAAGATCTATCCTGGCTAAATTATCGAAGAGAATAATCATTTGATGGGTACTTATTAGCGCAGCTACGGTGGGCCGGCACAGGTCTTTTCTTGTTCGGCCAAATCAGAAATATTATAATGCTAAAATAGAATTAAACGTTCGAAAAAAGTGACAGTACATTCTATACTTGACCTCCAGGTACAAACAGAAAAGTGTGATATTGTATTTGTGCTTATTTGGTAGAAAAATACTTCGATCGATCGCTAATAATAAACATGTTTAGTGACATGGTTATATAAATTTAGTAATATCTTAACATGACGTAATCGAACATTTATCCGCCGCTTTACCCTGATCTATATAATACTATTTTAAGAGGCAAATAAAACACTTGATTATATAGTGTGGTATACACAGACTCAAAACTAGTTAACAAGCAAAGCTGATTGTTCATAAGCTTTGGCAAATGAAGCGAAAAGATTTCATTTAATATTTGATAAATTATACATGTCACACTAGTATAAATAGGTAATTATTAAAAATGCCTGCTGGAAACTGGGGGAGAAGAATGCCGACCCCGTGGCACTAAACCCCGAAACCCAATAAGGGTTAAAGGCAGGTGGCGAATCAAGGGTAGGCCGAGGTGTTTATTTTTAGTCATAGACAATTACCGTAAACAAGGGCTTATTCATGAGATATTTGGTGCGTCTTGAAAATGCAAATGATCTGCAAATCGTCACGTAACGATAATTCACGTTATTTTTGTCAATGACATAATCACGAACATATCGATATATGACATTTATTGGCTGATAATAAAGTGGATAATGTGGGGGGTACGTGGTTAGCTATTTCACACGTTACAGGCCTTATTCGTAATCGCCACTTTTTCATTTCATGAGACCTTATGTCCTCTTTAATGGTATCTCTTAGCGACTTTTGATTGCCAAATCTGATAAAAAGGACTTTTAATCTACAGACATCATTAATCGTGACATGACCATCTGCGCTCTGCAATTTTTTTGTCGCATTAAATTGTATACATATTCCGTACATATATTCTACTCAAATTAGTTATAACTTAGTCGCGTCACACAATTGTTCCGCCTTCATAATATTCTCTATTCTAATACAGGTAATCTTGAAACTAAATTGTACACTAAGACAAGCATCAGAGAACATGCGTGCGTATCAGCTTAGACCCAAATATGTATTATCAAAGAAATATTAATTTACAAAGCAACACAAGCTTGTACACAAAAAACTTGGTATACGTAATTAGTCTCGTCTTGCATTTTATGGTAATCACGCTGTTTACAGTATGTGCCGTACCCCAGTCCATTTATATGTAGAAAACAACAATACTCGAAATTGTTATTATTGTAACTAGAAATTTCTTATACGATTGTGCTGTAACGTCGATTTAATTAATTATAGAACATAGTACAAATGGCATTATGTACGTTTAAATAGCCGAAGTTCCCGGCCTTGTCAATTCTTTATTGTTTTACGTCTTCAATGTCGTAATAAGGAAAAATTGAATGGTTCTAAATATATCATAACAGGTGGCTATCCCGGTTTTGTGGCGAGTTTTTCTTTGTAATATTAAACAATAAATAAAAATAGTTACTTATTCAAGCTAACATACACTTTTGTATGCCGCTATTGTACCCTTAACTTATATCTTGATCTTTGTTCTTAAATCACATGACAAATTACGTTCTGCAACTGCTACAATACGAATTACTGATATTTGACTAAAGTATGGACCTTGTTGTGTGTATTTATTTTATTAGCTATTAAATGGTGGACTAGTCAATATACAGACAATATTAATGAGTAGTATTTCTTCAGCATTCACTCTTTGTAAGGCGTGTCGTAACACTAATACTTGTAACACTAACTCGTTTCAGATTTGGTGGCCGCCGATCACCAATTTTTCGATCGGCCAGTTAACATTGCCATTTTAATCATTGTTTGCCATCGCCATTGTTTGTTCGAATCATTCAAGGGGGAAAGATGTTAAGCATTTCTATCAAATAATATTATTGTTCATTCATGCACATATGTCATTCTCATTTAAGTAAGAATTAATTATACAAGGATTACAATATTAAAAATAAGAGCCTTGCTTACTAGTCACAATGAAATAACTGACTAATTAAGAATGCTTGCGTCGCATTTAGAGCGGCAATATTTTTAGAAAAAGCGGCATACTGTATGTGTCTGTCATATGTGGTTTCCGAAAGAAGAAATTGTCTATGCGCATGGTGGAAAGGGAGGTGGGGGGGTAATAAAACCAGTAGTGGAAGTAATGGCGAACAATGGCGGAAGTAGTGGAAGTAATGGCGGTAGTAGTAGTGAAAGCAGTAGGAATGGCATTTTTCGTAGACATTTTTTACGACTGAACAATACATTTGTTTTTTCCTTTCTTTCCTTTCTTTCCTTTCTTTTCTTTATTTCCTTTATTTCCTTCTTTTTATACTTGATTCTTTCTTTTCCCTCTCTTGGCAGAGTATTAATTAAATTTAATAATAGAATCTCTTATCTATTTATCCGATGGCAATACATCTAACCGTTGACAGTAGGAAGTCACTATAGAGTGGGAAGATCGTGTAACATTCATTTTTGGTATACAATATATTCAGTATTGATATAGTCGAAATACTCGAGGCTTCCTTATGAGACGTCAAAACAGTTTACAGACGCGCACATGTCTTTATTACCCCAAATTAATTATAACTGCGGTCTCATTTCCTAATGTCGTAATAAAGAAAGTTGAGTGGTTGTAAATGTATTGTAACATGCTTGCTACGTGACGTTTTTGCCAATTTTGTGGCGACATTGGTTTTGTATTATCGAATAAATTAAATATAACAGTTTTATCTATTCAAACTAACATGTGTCTGTATTTGTGTATTCGATGATTGTAACATTTTTACTTATTATCTCAATCTTTGTTCTTAACAGCAAATTGTAAATTACATTCTGCAGCTGCTACAATATTACTATGCATATTTCTTTACTAGTCTATCAAACGTTAGATTACTCAATATAGATGAGTAGCTTCTTCTCAGCATTCGATCGTTGTAAGACGTGTCTCAATAACACGCTAAACTTGGTAGGCGCCGATCGCTAATTTTTGATCAACCGGTTAATGTTATCAGTTTGCGCATTGTTGTTATCGTCCTTGTTTGTTCAGTCTAACTTAGAATATCCATTATTCGTAAATATACAGCTACGTCGATAGTCCTGTTATATGACATGTTAATCTACCTAAGTTGTTGGAAACATTATTGTTGGTATAGGGAATCGAAGCAGTTGGATTGTTGTACTAATTAAGCGGCCTATAAATTACTAAAAATAAATTTATGCTTTGCTCATACAGTAGTTGCAATTTTACATCAAATAATGGATGCAAACGTCACACAACTTGACTTCATACCTGGCAACCAATTTCAATAGACTCTCTAACTAGAGTCAAAAATTATTCAAACACTCTAGGTTTTCTATTAGACGTTAAGATCTGCACTTCTGACATGTTGAGTTGACCAAACTTGGACTTTCTGTTACAAAACTCTCTCAGAAACGAGGATGTGGTATGCATTATTTTGATAAATTGTGTGAATCAAAGCAATAAGTTCGAACAACTTGTAGTGGAATAAGAGAGGCTATTAAAACGATTGGAAGCGACTCGGTCTTCCTACTTCTCCACCTAGTTTGATTACTAATACTAACGTCAAAACTCATGAGGATGAAACTGATCTGTCTTTATACACCGATGTTATTTGACGGTGTTGGAAGTGATCAATTTATTCACATGTGGACCCAGAAAAGCTGAAGGGAAGGAGAACAGAAGACGATGGGAGACGAATGGAGACGAATGAAGCGTTATATCAGTAAATAAGTTGCGCGTTTGCATAAAAAATTCATAAACAAATTTGTTTATCTTAAGAAAATATGTCAAATAACGAAAGACTACAATGTTTGGTTTTGCAAAAGTAAGTAATATAGAGACTAGCTTTATATACGAGAAAGAATCATGATATTAAAGTTATGTCAATTATGGAAAAATTAAAGCATGGGTTAAATAGTGACGTACGGTATATGTCCATAACGAAAGTATGGTACGTTGGATGACAGATATTTTAATGTTAGTTTAGATTGGATGGTTGGCTACATTCATGCACCTTGTTAATTTAACATAATTAAGTGTTTATCGTAAACGCTGACAAGAAAGCAAAAAGTAGTCAATTACGAGGGAAGGAAGAAAAGAGAGAAGAGATTTAAAATGGATCGATTATTGCGAATACGTTAATATACGAGTTTAGAAAGATCGACAAATCTTGCGTAGCGTGCGTGTGGTAAATACCGGATTTAAGGATTGTCGCTCTGCTTATGCCCGGTTTAGAACGTCCAATCTTACCTATTACAGCGGTGACGTTGGTCTTTCCCGTAAGTGAAATGTGGTGCTTGCATGCTTCAACTTTGCAGTGGACAATGTTCATATTATTACTTTATGAGATAAGGGAAAGATTAGGCTGTTTGTAACTTGTGTTTTTATTAATTGTTGGAGAAGGTTTCCAATACTTAAACTCAGTAACAATTACTTGGTGTTACAAGAACAAGTTTTTCAGATATGATTATTCCTCCCACGTTATTGATAGTCATGCGTAAGCGATGGTGTAAACTGATATCAAGAAATGCTTAAGGTGGGGAACCGTTCACTTGCCCGACAAATATCTAACACTATTTCGGAGTTATCCTTTTTGGTAGTTAATTGTCGGGCAATTGAACCAGACCCATTCATTATATGTGAGTCTCACCAATTTTACAACGTTAATTGACAATTGGGATTGTTATATCGTCTGTATATTTATACATGGTCCGGCACAAAAAAGTTGATCCACGAAATTCGTCACCTGAAATTCGTCCGTCACATGTACAAAATTTGCTAATCAGATCATGTGAGCATACAAATCATATAGTAAGGAAAATGTCGAACTTCAAATATTCGTAACAAACTTGATCATATATAGAGAACAAAAGTTCTTTAACCAGTAACGAAAAACGAATAATTATTCGCGTTACCAATACTTTTTAAATAATCGACAGTACCAGACGCAACGTCCAGCCTTATCATTACGCAAGGAGGTTGCTTCGGTCCTTGGAATTGGTGAGGCAATCCTTGCGCGAGTGATGCTGAACATAATAGCGGTAATTCTCAGAGCGTTTAGAGCGAAGAATGCAAGGGCGTCCAAGGAAAAGCCCCGATTACAATGTTGTTGATCTCATACACAGGTTTGTTATGACTGCAAACACTATGAGTTAGTCAAGTTAAACAAAAGTAAGGTACCTTTTGCATGTGTTCAAATAGCTAAAAGTATGACCTTATCATCAACCGATTGAGAAAATTTAGTCAATAGAGACAAGTTAGTGCACGCATTTAACGAAAAGGTAATTCTTGGGTTGAGACGGTATACGTTAACGCAAGATATAATATTATTCTGAATGCTTGATACTTACGACGGAGGAACAGATAAAAGAATACGGATGCCCGTAAGAATACGAAAGCCGAAACACTTTTGTTTACGCATTTTTTGCACAGAAGTTTGAAATAAATGAGGATCCGTGTGATTTATTTATAGATTATTCTGATCATGTAAATAGATAAATAATAAATGACATCAGCAATCTAATTGTTTGCCTAATTCAACACATGGCAGCTAGATGTACCCATTGTGAAACTCGAGTTTATAAAATCAGACCTTTAAAACATTATAACTACCATTACTATTATATGCAATTCGTTTCTATATATAAATTTATCTATTATATATAAGATGACGCCAATCGGGTACTTACAGTATTTGTCACTTTTATACGCCCTGCAGACCGCCAAAGTGGTTGTCATGATTTACACCGGCTTCTCGGCTGTAACACTACAACGTGACGAAATTCTGCATATCGTAATTAGTCAAATTGGTCAACAAACTTGGGCAGTAGACACGTTAAGGAAAGATAGGTGCTCATAAGTTCTTGTTAAATGAAGCAAAAGTCGTTTCTTTTTTTTTATTATACATGTCATAGAATAAAATTGTAGTAGAAACAATAATAAAGTAGCATAACTACTGAAAATGCCTGCTAATCATCAACAATTACCTTTATGATGTGTACTTTCCCTCTACTTCTCTCCGGTAAATGCTAATATTTGATGTCTAATTTGATTGCTGTTGAGCGCATTTTTAGTCAATAAAACACCTTGACACGACCATCCGACCTCTGGTTTAAATTTGTCTTAACAGCACCACATTAAAGTCAGTGTACAAACTCTGTATATCTTTATTACCCGAATTAAATATAACGGCCGAAGGTTTCCCGGTCGAATGTCTTAATGTCGTAATTAGGAAAACATTGAATGGTTCTAAATATATCGTAAAATGTGGCGTTTTTGCTAACTTTGTGGCGATTCTGTCTTTGTAATATCGAACGAATAAAATAAGAATATTTTTACCTATTCAAGCTAACGTGCACTTACTTGTTATTTGTGTTCGATATTGTAACATTCTTACTTATTATTAAATCTTTGTTTCTAACTCAATATGCTTTTTCCAGCATTCATGCGCTAAATTTGGTAGGTGCCGATCGCCAATTTCGATTAAACCAGTCAATGCTACCAGTTTGCCCGTTGTTGTTATCGTCCTTGTTTGTTCGGCCTAGCCTAAAATGGATACTTATCCGTAATATACGATACATAATACTAATACTTTTAGTTCCTGTTTATATTGATATTAATTTACTTAAGTCATCGGAAACATCATTGGTGGTGTAGGCATCGAAAAAGTGTGCTGGTAAAACTTCATTATTGTCTGCACTAATTGACCGGCTTATAAATTACTAATACAGCATACTGTATTTCTGTCGTGAAGTAATTACTTCGGCTTCTTTTTCTTAATCAATGCTTGCACATAATGCAATTGCTTTCTTACAATGAATGTACACGTTACACAACTTTACTTCATCCCTGGTATATACGTTGGACGTGTGCAGAATAATATCTTTCTTTTTTTCCATATTTGTTTCTCGAATTCCTAATACGTTTGACCTATTTATCAACTATAACTAATTGCACAATACGCCTTGTAAGTCTTGGCAACTAGTTCGGCATTTTTATTCAAGTTTTCTATAGACGTTAACAATATCAAAGATGGAAGATCAACAACATGTTGAGTAAACTAGTTGGCCAAACTTGGGTTTTCCTGTTACAAAACTCTCTCAGAAACGAATGTGGTTATGAACCGTGTTGCTAAATTATGAGTAAAAGAAGTAAGTTCGAACAACTTGTAGTGGAATAAAAGAGACTATCAAAACGATTGGTAGCGATTCGATCTTTTTATCAGCATGAACGCTACTATTATTGTTTGATGTCCATCCACTGTGTATTTCTCACTTGTTCGATTACTAACGTCAAATATTATATAATAAAACCAGAAATTAAATTTATTGGGGGACTGCACCCTTGCTTTTCTCTTACACATAGAAATGTTTACGTTTTAATATGGTAAAGTTTCCGTGTGTCAACTGTATCTCACTAGTCAATGATATGTGATGTACACAGTGCCGCTCTTTATAGTGGACCTCCTTTATAGTGGAGACTAATTAAAATCGCGATATAGTGGATAAAGGTTCAAAACCATCTATAATAAATTCTATCCGATATAGTGTATTTACTAATTAATTTTCAAAAACTCTCGATATAGTGGATTTTTGAGAATTTTTTACTAATAGATTTTTTTGATACACTATAAAGAGAGCTACTGTGTATTTGGAAAATACTGCTATTATTATGATAGTTGGTTTCTTTGTCTTTGTCAAATGGTACGCTTTTACATATTTAACAGTATGAAAAAAATAAACACAATGTTTTATGGAGAAAAATTTGGGTAAGTTCTTGTGTGTTAACTATAGCCGATGATATTATTTGACAAGTAGAAGTGGGACGTATTGAGGATATGTTTCGATTCGGTATGTATGATAGTTGTGGTGTTATTGTTATTCGCGCTTGTACGGCTACGCCGCACGGCCACTTTGACTTACATGGTTAGTTGTGTTTGAGACTTGTCTCAGTTCTGAACCCAGACACTCGGTCCAAAACTCAGTTGTCTCAGTCCAAGCCCCCAACCGAGATACAACAAAAATAATTGCAGGCTTATATGAAATTGTTACTCAGACTGTATCGAGGTGAGTTGTAAGAATGTTTTAATTAAATTGAGAATATCTATGTCTATGTATCTCGTCTATATTGCTATTATTGTGGCGGCGTATCACTATTCACCCACCCAATATTACATGAATTATAAAACAGTTTCTCAGTGTAAATACACCTACAATGATGCCATGAAGTTGCAATGAAGTGTTAATATCAATTTTTAAATATTACTCAAATACATTTTTTCTGTTCTCACCAATTTATGCAATGCTATCGACAATAGCGGTCCATTTAGCTAAACAAAATAATAAACCAGACAGTCCTCCGAGCCCGCCGATTATTTCGATTACAAATATCTTGTTGGTTTTACCGACATCAGACGAAGGTACGTTCGTGCTAGAGAAAGTAGAAGACTGATGAGTAATTAACAGATTAAAGTGTAACTGTTCAGATAATTTACCAACCTTGCCACAATCGTTGACGCCGTAGTATGCGAATGCCTGTGCGAAAAAAAAATTAATCGCAGTTCAAAGCGAATTGACTTGTAACAAGTTGTTTGTAAATAATTCGAATAAGTAGATCTCACCTTGGTTTCTTGGTTGAAAATGTAGTGGAACCAATTGGCGTGTGGGTATTTGTTCGAAAACTAGTTAAGCTAATAGTGGAATAAAAAAGACCCAGAAGAGAAAATATGTTAAAATTTAACAGTAATAATGTGGATGTGTAAATAAATGTGTTAACACCAACAGTAGTCAATAAATTAAAGTGCCAACCTTACGACTATCGTTGAGGTCGTAGTATGCGAATTTCTGTGAAAATAAAAGTGACGTAATGCAATTAACTTTACTTGTAAGGATTGTTTGTAATAACATCAACCAGTATAGTATTATATTGATTGCTTACATTGGCTTCTTGCATAAAGACGTAGTGGAATTTGATGTGGGTGTATTTGTTCGAAAAATAGTTAAACTGGTGGTGGGATGAATATGACCAGAAGAGGGAAACCTGCTGTATATTTTAAAAGTTTAACACACGATAAGTAAGCATTTGATTCATAGTAATGTAATTTATGCACGTAACTGTTAATAGCATAAAAACATTAGTTGGTACGTTAGGTTGCATGTTATTTCTCAAAATGGTATCTAACCTTTTTTTACATGGCAGTTACAATATTATTAAAACAGTCTGTTACCAATTTATAATTTGGGCACTTTTGTTAACATATTTCTATTCTTTTTTTACTTGAGTTATCGAGAACGCGCGTCGTTTTCATAATTTACTGCAACAAAAGTTGTGTACACTAAAAGTTGAGGATTACCTCCAAGTTCTGGTCGGAGATGGGTGCTTATCAAAAGCATATCTATTAAATATTAATAAAAGACGTGTGAGACAATATACGTTAACACAAGATTCTGAATGATTGATACTTACGACGGAGGAACAGATAAAAGAATACGGATGCCCGTAAGGATACAAAAACCGAAAAATTTGACAAAAGTCTGTTTATGCATTTTCTTTCTCAAGTTTTGTACAGGATTCTGTAATATAAAATTCGTAGTGTATTTATACGTTTATTCTGATCGTGTATTTTGTGACCTTTATTAGGCACAACCCAAGGTTTTTTACGTAGATCCTGCACGAGATACATATTTGAGCCGAAATATTATAATGTTAAAAATAGAATTAATTGTTCAACAAATCCGACATGATATTCTATACTTAGACTTCTTGGCGCCTTTTTCCAAAACTGGATGCGGGAAATTTTTTATAGATAATAAACAGTAATCATTAAAAAAAGTGTAACATTGTATTGGGTACTTATTTGGTAAAAAAATAACTTCGATCGATCGCCAGGCATGTTTAATAGCATGGAAATATTATATTAATAAATCTTTTGACGTAATCGAGCACTTACCGCGAAAAAATTTCATTTATTGTTAATAAATTATACATGTCACACTAGTATAAACAGATTGAGAATAATAGATAAACAAGGGTTGCTATCGTCATTGTTTGCTCGATAAGAGCCTTGCTTACTATCATAATGAAATAACTGCATAATTGCGTATACATATAACCACATCGCATTTAGGGCGGCAATATTTTTAGAAAAAGTGGTATATATGTGGTTTCTGAAACTATACGCATGTCACCAACGGGTAGAAAGGGAAACCAGCAGTGAAAGCAATGGCGGTAAAGTGGAAACAATGGCGAAGTAGTAAAAGTAATGGCGGTAGTAGTGAGAGCAATAGAAATGGCGTTTTTCGTAGACATTTTTTACGACTAAACAATATATTATTCTTTTCTTTTTTTCTTTCTTTCCTTTTTTTTCTTTCTTTCCTTTTTTTTCTTTCTTTCCTTTTTTTCCTTTCCTTTCTTTCTTTTCTTTCTTCCCTTTCTTCCCTTTCTTCCTTTTCCTCCCTTTCTTCCCTTTCCACCTTTTCTTCCCTTTCCACCTTTTCTTCCCTTCCTTTCCACACTTGATTTTTTTCCCCCTCTCTTGGCAGGGTATTAATATAGAATCTCTTTATCTATTTATCCGATGGCAATACATCTAACAGAAGTCATACGCCTATAGAGGTAGAAGATCGTGTGACACTACGTTATTTATCCTTGATATACAATATATTCAGTATTGATATAGTCGAAATACTCGAGGCTTCCTTATGAGACGTCAAAACAGTCTACAAACTCTGCACATATCTTTATTACCCCAAATTGATCATAACTGCCGACGCTGCCGGTCTCATATCTTAATGTCGTAATAAGGAAAAGTGAGTGGTTCTAAATATATTGTAACATGCTTGCTAAGTGGCGTTTTCGCCAATTTTGTGGCAACTTTGTCTTTGTATTATCGAATAAATAAAACTAACATGTACTTGTTATTTGTGTATTCGATAATTGTATCATTATCTCAACCTTTGTTCTTAACGGCTAATTGCAAATTACATTCTGCAGCCGCTACAGTATTACTGTGTATACTTTACTAGTCTATCAAACGTTAGATTACTCAATATGAGATGAGACGGCCATTCGATCGTTGTAAGACGTGTCTCAAAACACACTAAATTTGGTAAGCGCCGATCGCTAATTTTTGATCAACCAGTTAATGTTATCAGTTTGCGCGTTGTTGTTATCGTCCTTGTTTGTTCGGTCTAACTTAGAATATTCATTATCCGTAAATATACAGCTACGTCGATAGTCCTGTTATATGACATATGTTAATTTACCTAAGTTGTTGGAAACATTATTGCTGGTGTAGGGAATCGAAGCAGTTGGAGCTGGCGCGCTTGTTGTACTAATTAATCGGCCTATAATTACTAAAAATGCTGTAAATCTATGCTTTCATACAGTAGTTGCAGATTTTACATCAAATAATGAATGCAAACGTTGACTTCATACCTGGTAAGTCTTGGCAACCAGTTTTAATAGACTCGGCATTCTAACTAGAGTCGAAAATTATTCAAACACACTAGGTTTTCTATTAGACGTTAACAAATGTATAAGATCTGCGAAAGCACTTCGACATGTTGAGTTGACCAAACTTGGGTTTCCTGTTACAAAGCTCTCTCAGAAACGAGGATGTATGTATGCATCATTATGATAAAATGTGTGAGTCAAAGCAATAAGTTCGAACAACTTGTAGTGGAATAAGAGAGACTATTAAAACAATTAAGAGCGACTCGGTCTTCCTACCGGGCGCAAAATGTCAACTTATCATTGCTTGGAAAGTTTATTTCGCTCTTGCATTTCTCCACTTAGTTCGATTACTAATGTCAAAGCTCATGAGGATGAAACTAATTTGTCTTTATACATCAATGCAATGTTATTTGATAGTGTTGGAAGTAATCAATTTATTCACATGTGGTCCCAGAAAAGCTGAAAAAAAAAGACGAATGGGAGACGAACGGGAGACACATGAAGCTTATGTCCGTACATAAGTTGCACGTCTAAAAATTTGCTTTATATTGCATAAAAAATTCATGAACAAATTTGTTTGTCTTAGGAAATATTAATATGTCAAATAACAAAAGACCAGAATGTTTGTTTTTGCAGAAGTAAGTAATATAGAAAGAATCAGTGTGCTCTTTAAATTATGTATCTAAATGATATTAAGGTTATGTCGATTATGGAAATATTAAAGCATGGGTTAATAATTGCAATGTTATGACGTACTGTATATTATAATATGTCAATGATTCTAATTTAAATTCTCTGACTATTAATACCTTTACGAAAGTATGATACGTTGGATGACAGATATTTAACGTTAGTTTAGATTGGATGATAGACGCTCAACTTTCATATAATCAATGATTGTACTATACAATGGCTACATTCATGCACTTTCTTAATTCAAAACATAATCAAGTGTTCATCGTAAATGCTGGCAAGAAAGCAAACAGTAGTCGATTACGGAAGGGAGGAAAGAAAACAAGAAGAGATTTAAATGGATCGACTATTGTGAATATGTATACGAGTATTTGAGACTGTTTAGAAAGATCGACAAATTTTGCAGGGTGTTGATCAAACGACAAATACCGGATTTAAGGATTGTCTGCTTATGCCCGGTTTTCAGCCATGAACGTCCAACGTTGTGGTATTACAGCGGTGACGTTGGTCTTTCCCGTAAGTGAAACGTGGTGCTTGCATGCTTCAACTTTGCAGTGGGCAATGTTCATATTATTACAAGAAGCTCACTTTATGCGACAAGGGAAGATAGGCTGTTTGTAACTTGTGTTTTTATTAGTTGCTGGAGAAGGTTTCATTTTGTCACCGATGCTTAAAGTCAGTAACAATTACTTGCATGGATATTGAGTTTTTTCAGATATGATTATTCCTCCTACGTTATTGATAGTCATGCGTAAGCTATGGGTGTAAACTGAGACCAAGAAATGCTTAAGTTGGGGAGCCGTTAGCTTGCCCGACAAATATCCAATACTATTTTCAAAGTTATCCTTTTTCAATAGTTAACTGCGGGCAAATGGCTGTCGGGCAATTAATGTTCGGGCAATTGAACCAGACCCATTCACTATATGTGAGTCTTACCTTATCAATACACTTTTACACCCATAGCATTAATTGACAATTGGGATAGTCATATTGTCTGTATATTTATATATTGTAAAAGATATGGGTTTACCATTATAATGTTCAGTTTTTATGCTTGTTACAATCAATTATTTTAATGAATGTATTTTTTATTAGCTAACTGGGCGTATTCGGTAGTGACACAAATTAAGTCAGTGGCCAATTAATAAAGGACATTTGTAAAAAAAACTATAACTAACCATATTAAGTATAAAACAGGGATTTGCGTGTATCGGAAAACTTTCTCTAAAGTATTAACCGGTTTTATATTAGACTTGATAACAAAGTTATAATTTAGAATAAAAACATTCTCACTTATATACTATTACCCGTTGAATGAACGGTATTGATCAGTAAAATTTAAGACTATAATTTATAGGTAATATTTATATGTAATTTGTACTACTACATTATATAATTTTGATTACAAATTCAATAATGTTGATAAAAGATGTCTTTATCCGACTATACTGATGTATTGTTGTGTATTAAAGTGTATTATGAGTTGACAGAAAACAAAGTTATTGAAAAGAAGCAGAGTGATAGAACGTCAAGTCATTTACGGATTCTGTTGGAGAAGACTGTACAGTCAAGCACAAAAGCAAGAAAATAGTTGGCTGGAACAAATTTTCATACCCCTATTGACAAACAGAGCTTCGTCTGAACTTTCAAGTCAAATGGCTCCGTGTCTTCTGTTAAAAGCAGATTCAAATACGCTGTTTAGTATCAGATATAGAGTATTTCCCTTTTTGAGACAACAAAAGTCTATCACTTACCAAACTTTTGTTTGTTCTGCCGGATATTCAACGGGCTTCGCCGTTTCTAATACATATTTTATAAAGCTTATTATATACACCGAAAAGAGTTAGCGTACCCCCTGTAAATATTCTAAACGATAACGTTATTTGACGCCAAATTGGTCATGCATTACCCCACTTCTGAGACCTAAAAAATCAATGGCTTTGTTATCTATACGACGCTGGCTATTGTAACGTGTCACGTGAGAGAAATAGTCAGGAACTTGTTTGTAAACAATTCACTATACTAATTATGAGTCTTGAGTTCAGGAGAATGAGAATGCAAGCGGGTAATGATCGTATATTTATTTTGTGCACTTCACACACGTGATAATGTAAGCCTTACCAAAAAAAAAAAGAGAGTACAATTCTCAAAACAAATTATCTCAGGATAAAATAACTGAACGAACATTAAAAACCTAAGAAGAATAAAACTTGGTTTAATGGCAATTGAGAAAGTATTCAGCCTCGCGTAACTATGTAAAAACGGTCGGTAAGAAATGTTGGTGTTTGAGATGCGATAAAACATTAATGGACATATTAAATATAGCTGGAAAATTTCAGACGCTTTGTAATAACGCTGCGAAACAATAAAAGCGCACTGTTATAATATCCTTAAATATCATTTACTAATATCATTGACTAAGAGTATTACTCTTTTCGTGTCGAAATATTATTGGTCGTGTTAAATTTCGAACGGTGTACAAAAAACGTAGTACTTTCTGATTGGCCAAATTTTCTCCTTTAACTTGTATAAACGAAGCGAAATAAATACTTAACAATCAACCTTATATAAGCATATTAATATATAATAAGCAATGGTCAGCTGTTCTTCTTTCTAGTAGGGAGCCTGTTATTGTGCAACTTTTAACAATACGGGAAGACGTTACATTGTGAGACCACAATCGATGTCCCCTTGCCCCGGACAAAGCAAGGACTGAATTAAAATGTCTCTCTCACCATCGAATGGAGAAATTCGCAGACCCATTTACGGTATTTAATATGGGCACCATCATGCATCTATGGCAGAATATGGTAGACAAATATTAGCATCACGAGACGCTAATGTTTATAACATTTCGTGGCAGGTGATCTATTTGTGTTCTAACCAAGTTGCGCAAACACTTGTCTACCTGTCAGCGGGCCTGAAAAACCGCAACGGTTTAACTTTTTATCTATTGATCGGCTTTTGCCAAACGTTCCATTCATGAATGGAAAAGGCATAACTTTCTTTTTCGACAAACAATGCGTTTTAAAGCAGTTATCGTTATTCAAACAGACAATTTTACGCTCTCAACTCAGTGTATCGAAAGTACTTGATAAATAAATATTTTATTATTCATCGGACAGGATTACAAAGGAGTACTAAACATTTGACATTATGTTGTTGCTATGTATGCTATATACTATCCTGACAAAGGCCTGAATAATAATAATAATGCTTGTCGCACCCTCGGTTCAGATACGGTTAGAGCATCGGCAATCAGCTTATCGGTTAATTGAAAACCGATTGACAACAGGTGGTGCAACTTGTCAATCACCTGTTCTGACGTGAGCGGAACCCATTCTGGAGGCCGAGGGGGTGGGTCAAGAGACGGTAATAAAGCTCGCATGACAAAATAGTTCCAATCTTTGATAACTTCATGATAACCAATGGATTTCCACCAAGCGACCAATTCGGGATTGTGAAGTATTGCATGCGCAATAACGTTTGATTGATGCGGATGTTCATAACCATCCGAATATGTGCTGCTGCTGCTATTGTTTCTGCTGCTGCTGCTGCTGCTGCTGCTGCTGTTGTTGCTGCTGCTGTTGTTGCTGTTGTTGTTGTTGTTGTTGTTGTTGTTGTTGTTGTTGTTGTTGTTGTTGTTGTTGTTGTTGTTGTTG
>CAJVPJ010000182.1:0-37086 GCA_910592205.1 Paraglomus occultum
TGTGATAATTTATTTTAAAGTTATTATGTACATTTTCGAAAAATAAATATATTGTCAAAACTTTTCAGACACCCTACGTATATAGGGTTGAAGTCAGGACTTTGTGGAGGCCAAGGAAGAGATAATATATCATTATTATTTATCCTCTTTAAACTGCTCTACTACTACAGTTGCTGTTCAATATGGTCTAGCATTATCATCTTGAAAAACCCATAGTAATATAAATAGTTTTGAGGCATCTAAACTCTCAATGAAAGGAAGTAACTGTTTTTCAAGAATGTTTTCATAGACTTCACTTGTAATATTATTTTCGTTTTTTCATACTACTAATGTTGTTAACTATAACATCTTTTTCAAGACCATCCCATACCTCCTTAATTAAATTTAAAAAGACGGGTTGAGAAATTTTCTTTTTTTCTGCCACCATTTTTTTAATGCGTTTTTCAACATTACGCTTCAAAACAGCCCAGACATTCTCAATCGGATTAAGATCTGGACTGTAAGAAGGCCAAGAAAGAACACGTCGTGGAAGACGAGATTCCAAGTCACCTCGAACATCACGGGATGTATGTTTTGGGTCATTGTCCTGTTGAAAAACCCACTTGTGACCCAGCAAGTTATTAGCATTATTATACAAATGATTGTTGAGGATTTCCCGATATAAGTGACGATCTAAGTTTTCTGTAAATATGTGTATCCCGATTCTTCCTCTAATGTTGATCGCAGCCCAAACGTGAGCTTTAAATGGATGCTTAACCATAGGCTGAACTGGTTTTTTTCCGCGTGACCATGCATGGATTGTATTGCAAAACATCTGGATCGTAGTCTCGCTTGCTGGGTTAAAACGGGCACTCTTCGCGGAAGAACTGAAGTATACCCAAGTTTATTAAGGTTACGGCGAATAGTGCGTTCACTGACATCTAACTCTGAGTGTTTTGTTTCCAGCATAGTCTTCAATTCCTTAGATGTCGTGAAATGGTTGTTTAATGATCATTCCAATCTGGCGACGTTGTTTAGGAGATAATTTTTGTGGGCGACCAGTTCGATGAATGGTCGGAATTTTGCCATTTTTTCGAAGAAAATGGACATAACGTTCACAGGAATTCCAGTTTTTTCGAAATTTCTTTTGCATTACGGATGTTTTGCTTCCAAAGAAAGTTAACAAGTTCACGGTTTGTTTTAATAGGTGTAGGCGTCATTTAAAACTTAAAACGAGTGTAAAGTCAAGTTGTACATTTGTGTTTTATTGTTTGTATTTTAAATTATTGTTCTACTACTCAATCTGGTATAGTAAACAAACTTCCAAAACGCGACACGGTGTTGCTATCAACAAAAAACAAAGTCGCGTACTTACCGCCATTACTTTTGACCAGCACTGTATACACGGTAGAGAAAGGTATTTCAAATTGATTTATTATCAAGTTTAATTTAATATTTGGGAAAATTCCAATTTCGAGAATGCAATTTCAGATATTTTTTAGAACATACAGTAGTTGTCTTTTTTGTGGTTGACGAGATGGTCGGGTTTGAGGAAAATTTTGTTGGCCGTTGGTTTCAGTAGATTGGAGTCATCGAGGTTGGAAGTGCAGATAAAGCCGTCTCTTGGCTTGCTTCTTTATTTCTGTTTTCGACTGTCTTAAGCTTTTTGGGCTGTTCGCTATTCCGTTTAGTGAGTTGTACAGAAGGGATCTCTTTTCTGAAGCAGATGATGGAACAGATGGGTAAGGAGATGAGTTTGTAGAGGTGGTGGAGGTGGTAGTGTATGTATTGGTGTTTGGTATAAATTCGAACTTGTGTAGTTCGATGCATAACTTGTTATATAGTTAAAAGTCCGCTTTAACGAATAGTCCGCATTAACGAAGTTTTTTGGCGGAACGGAGCTCTTCGTTAAAGCAGACTTCACTGTGTATTCCACCAAATAGTTCTATGAATACTTATTTAATCAAGATATTTTCTATATGTTTTGCAGTCCGATACTGTAACTTGTATAATGCTTTGCATACTCATTTATTCATAAAATACAATGGGATATACAATAATGCCAGTATATGTTAAGGTTATAATATAACAATACTAATACTACTATTAGTTGTTCGTCAAAATTATTCTAAATTTAGCTCTTTAAACTCCAAAACACATTGCTAAAACCCTCAACAACAATTTTTCTCTCCGTCTCTAATTTATCAAGAGCATCTTTCAACTGCCATTGCCTAAGTTCCTGCTTGTTTTGTGTATCCGAAAGATGATTAATACCCTCGGGCATGCCATAACCCATATACATATGCACTACTGTCATAGCATGAATTGTGTTTGCAAAAAGCTGGTTGAGAAGATAACTTGGCGGTAATGATGTCGGCGTTGGAGATGGAGATGGAGCTGGATATGGAAATGACAGATTAGGAGGCGAACCATAATTCGGATTCGTCGCATCGAGGCTCATTTTAGAACGACTATTCGTGAAGCTGTTTCTATCATTATTACTAAAGTCACCCATGCGCCCACTATCACTTAAATTAGTATCACTTCCATTCCTGCTTCCAAATAGAAGCCCATTTCCGATGCTATCTTCACTCGATGTATTGATGACAGGAGGACCGCCCCAGCTCCGCCACTTCTGCCTTTTAATGCTGGGAAATTGACTTCCACTCGCACTCGTGAAACTCATATTTGTAATTCCTTCTTCATTTCCATGTCTCGACCAGCTACCGCCACCACCAATCTTTTGGTGAATAAACGTTCGTAGATATAGATTAAGTGGTAGTCTATAGCTTACAAGCAACTCCAGCAATGTCCATGTTACGAAATCGAATGCTGACGCCGGGTTGAGCGAATGAGGTTGACTGTCATCTACGTTAGTAGCTAGGTTATGCGTGCTTGTATTAGGAGTTGATCCGCGTGACCACTGGCCATATTTATATACGCCGCCCGCAATACTACTCGCCGGTCCTAGGGTTTTCCTGATAAACTGAGAAATTTGCAACCACATTCCCGGCACTTTCGTAATCCATTTCTCTCCTCTTATTAATGCAATCTTCAATGCTGTGAATGAGATTATAAACTGGGCCACCGAAATCCGTGTATTAGGTGTGTTGTCCTTTACTGACATCAATCGGCTCAGTCTGCTATCTGACTTGATACTAATGTCATCCATCTTGTCACCTTTTTCCTGTCTGGTTTCTATTTTTTCGTCCGTTTCAATGTCAGAATTTATTTGATCAATTGTTGTGGAGGATGAATTGAGAAAATTGAATGCAGACGTCTTCGATCGTGTTATTGAGTGGCTTGTACATGAACGAATGATATAATCTATGAGGCTGAGCCAATTGGCAATGTATTTCTGCTGAGGGCTGATTCGCGATATTCGGGGTGGATTCAACATGAATGTGTTCGATATGTTGGACCCTGATGCATTCGCTCCTCTGGACGTTCCACTACCACCTGTTGCATTCGGTGTTCGTTCATTCACTTCCTTATCTTTATATTCCATAATTATGGGGATAATTACTCTTTCTATAATCCGTGCAGACGGCGGATACTTCTTCAAATCGCTCATCATATCCAAGTCGGTGTATATCATCAAAGCCACAAAAACTTTCACTAAAGAATCTATAAATCTCGTTTGATATAATCGCAAATCCCTCGCATCATCATCATCCCAGTCACCCTTTAGTGCAGCCGATAAACCAACTACGACAAACTTCTCTTTGATTATTGACGCTATCTCATCACCACGGACCAACATGCCATTACCGAATTTGATTATTGCTGTTAAGCCATCGAGGACACCCGAAAAGTCGATTGATTTGTAATATTGGCGAAATAATGGTGCAATGTTACGAAGAAGAGTTAGAATTGACTTGCGTCCTTCATCAATAGGACGAGCGAGTGAAAAAGCGGTCGGAAGAATAGGCGGGACGGTGGCTGATGGGTTGATTGAATCAGAAAATGAACTTAGTGATTCAACAATGACATCTTTGATATATTCAGCTATAAAACCCGTTGATATTAAGGCTTTTGCATTTGCATAATCTTTGAGCATCAAACGAATAATGTTTGAAAGCTTTGAATGAGAAGCGTCGGATAATCTGCCTCCATGTCGAGAATAGACACGAATAAGGTGAAGGAAATTGAGCTTGATAGTTACGCGATCGTTCTGAGGCCACTGTTTGCCGTAGACGTAAGGCTCGGAAATCTTGTAGTCAAATGAATTTTCTGGATCAGATGCAACGTCAGATGTCATCGATGTCATGGTCGATGCAATAGAAACTCTTGCTGGCGGCGTGGTCGACGATGTTGCTGTTGCTGTTGCTGTTGAGGTTGCTGGTCCGGTTGCTGTCCCGGTTCCACTCACATTCCCATTAAGGCCATTCCCTCCACTTATTCCACTTCCAACGGCCACACCTTTTCCGCTCTTTGCAAATTTTAAAAATACTTCACACAATGCAGCCATCCCTTCCTCAACTAACATTGCCAAACTGTTCGATTCTCTAATTAAATCTCCCAAAATTCCTCTTAACAACATTACGAACTGTTCCGCTCTCACTGAACCTGTATCATATGCAATAATTGTCATGAACAATCTGAATAAATCGTCCAAAAGGAAATACTTCTCCTCTGTTAGACCAAGAAGTTCAGGTTTGAGTTTCGAAGCATTAGCAGCCGTTATTGCTGCTTTACGTACGAGCGGATTGGAAAGGAGAGCGGAAGGTGAAATAGGAAGATGAAGCGTAGGAATTGTTGTGAGTGATGGAGGGAGATAGTATAAATCATCTTGAATACCAAGTGAATCCGGAAGTCTTTTTGTATTAGAGAGGGATTTAAGAAGTTCAAAAAGTGATTGTGACATCCACTCGCCGAGCACACGAGATTTAGAATATGCTCGAAGAATTAACGGTGTCAAACATCCCAATGATTGAAATACAAAAGACTCTTCATGAAACTTGTAAAATCTACTCCATGCATAGGTAATCGCTGCCCTTATCGCTTGACTGGTTTCGGACTCACAGTACACCTTAAATACCGCAGGAATGAAGATTGCATAACCTTTGTTGTTATCAAACAATCTATCAAAGTGTAAGGCAGCATTGAGATATAGTACGAGAGACTGGCCTACTATTCCATAATCAGTTGAGTGTCGAAGGAGAATTTTGTTTACACCATTAAGAAACAAGGTGAGTTCCGCACGATCGTTATAGTTGCGATTGAGACTTTTGATAAGAGAATATATTAGATTGTTCCAGGCCCGTGCACGTAAAGCAGACAAATGTTCAAGATCAATCCGACTTTTTACATTAGACGTACAGTCATTCGAATCATTAGCACTAGTCTCATTAAAGGAATTGCGATCCTTATGCTTTTCGTACTCTTTAACATTTCCGTCATCCCAGAAATTCGATGCAAGTCTTTTTTCGTCATGTCCTCCATTTCTACTGCTCGAACCCAATTTGCTACAACTAGTCCACCCGCTGCGTCTTTTCGGATCAGGAAAATACGTCTCGTTCTCATTGTTCTCTTCTTTCTCGTCTTCAACACCCGCCTTTGTCTTTCCACGAACTTTACCAAATTCCTCGGAAGCATCAAGTTCTGTATACTCTTCAATCCACTTTTTGAAGGAATAAGCTTCCTTGCTGCAGCTAATTAAAAAATTATTCATAAAAAGAATATGGCCGATTCGAAGCATGTATATGCTAAATATGCGTTTGTCGATACCCAACAATTCAAAGCCAGTGTTGACGGCATCACTCTCATTTCCACTCACGATTCCACTCACATCCACCTCAACAGCATTCCTCGGAAACATTTCTGCCGGACTTCCATCCGAGAACCATATCGATCCATTATTCAACAGGATATGTTCAATTTTATTTTTTCTAAAATCTCTAACAGTCATTTCGTTAACTGTCGGAACCAAATCGGCCAACACAGGCATGACATAACACATCAGTCTAAATCCACCAATCTTACTGTCTCGCGCGTGCCATTTCAGAATCCCTGCTAGATGATTAAACAGTGTGTGTGAAAATCCAGGGGGAAACACATGTTGCATCGAGAGTAGATGACGAAGTTTCGTGAGTAGGGCCTTTTGAGAAGAAAACGATGACAAACCAAGTTCGGAAAAGTAGAGACGAAGAAATAGCGAAGGGTCGTCACGTAGAAAATAGAGTATCACCTCCTTGGAAAGGGCGTAGACACCACCATGCGTATCGTCCAGAAGATCAACCAGGGAAAGAGAAAAGAGTGAGAGAAGAGGAAGAGTCACAGCGCGCTTTTTGTTAAATGTTGGTTGAATTGCATTATTCGTGTTTGAATGTCCCTTATTGTCTCGATCTCCTAGTGGGCGATTTCTATTGACCTTGATTTTTCCTTCTGCGTAACCGACCTTGTTACCAGTATTTTCATCTTCACCGTATGAAGTCTTACTCATTCCCACGATTCCGACCTCCGCTCCTCCCCCATTTTCATTCTCTTCCTGTCTCTCAACGTCTTCTAAATAGAAAGTCGGTAACAAAGATAACGGTGTAACAAGTCTTTTCCACCTATCTTGCTCTTGTTCATCCTGTTCCTCCCACCCCAAGTCTTGTATTCGTTTCCTGACTTCTGCTGGTAACGAGCTTCCAGATTTCACTTCTGACGTGCGAGCTGAATCGTAAAGAATTGTATCGGAAGTGCCAATATCGGTCGGAATAAAGGGAATTTGTGGCACTTGAAAGCGTATGAGACGCCGACGTGACGAAGGAGAGAGGAAAGGTGGAGATAATATAGTATGGCGATGGGCAAAGAAAGATGATAACTTTAAAAGTGCTACCGTACGAGGTAATGGATTTGAGCTAGAGTGTTAGCGGGAATTAGTTGTAGGGCAAATTTTAGCAAATTGTGTTATTATTCTGTAAGCCATCAGCTCGAACATTTTCATCCTACCCTTACCTGTATAGATCATTCTTAATTAATTCCGATACAATCTCAGGTGCCTTCTCACCACACTGAACAAATAAAAATGAAGCCAGTTCAAAAGACTTGTGATTTCTATCATTTAGAAATCTGTTCCATAAATATGGTGCCATTTGCGAATATTCATTGGACGAAAGGGAGGTAAAAACCGCAACAAGAAGGGTCAAAGTTGCTTCGGAAAGAGATGTTGGAAATGAGATATTGGAAACGATAGACGAGGAAGAAGCGGAGAACGAGGAGGAAAAGGATGATGAAGTAAAGCGGTCGAGCAAGGGTATGTGATTATGAGATGACGAGACACCCGGAGGGCGGGACGAATTTGAAGACGAGCCAGGTATACGATATGAGGACGACGCATTGGTATCCGGCGAGTCTGTCATTGTAGAAGACGGTGCAAGCATAGATCGTCTCCGCATTTCATTGTACGGACTGAGGGGAACCGAAGGATTTGATGGAGACGAAAATGCAACAATTGTAGGGACCGCCAGATAATCTGACATTTCGTCCTATATTCAATTAGAATGATATGTATATTAGACATTATCATCTGTGTCAATTTCTAGAATCAACCTCCCAATACGCACGCTACTCGTTATCAACTCCCATAAAACTCACTTTTTTTTCCTCGTTTAAACATAAATCATCCACCGCGGCGTAAACCACTCTAATCCTTGTCAAGATCATCTCAACCTCATCCAGCTGATCCGATATATGCTGTAACTCCACATCTGCGGGGAAGCGATTACTTTCTCGCTTGTTTACAAATATCTCGCGGAATGTCACTGTTCCGGGCGAGGAGTAAATGAGCCAATTAATGATGCGAGTAAGCCACCCCGGACGTGATGCTTGTCGACAGAGAAGACGCAAATCAAGAAAGAGGGTACAGAGAATGAGGCGCAGGGGAATGGGTATTTGCACATGTTTTTCCTATACGAATAAAGGGTACCGAGTTGGCGTTTTTTTTCTTTTTTTAAATAGAATTTCGTTGCGAGAGTAAATTTTCGATACCTTTGCTGTAATAAAAATGGCCAATTTACGCTCAAGATCGCAAAGAAACTTGATTGCTACTTCCAACTGTCCTCTAGCCCTTCCGTATTGCTTTTAGTAAGAAAAATTATAGCTGTTAATTTTCCTGACCAAGTTTCATATGAATATCTCCTTTTCTATTTCTCGGTATTTAACTGTAACTTTAACTGTAACTTACACTTTGGGACTGAACTCGCAGCTCTCTAACAGCCCATACAAATTCCATCGCAATCACACACTGACCAAGAGTGGTCGAACCCCAAGACGTGTCATCCTCATTGTCCTTCTCTTGCTTTCCGTTTGCATTTTGATCTTGTTTCTCGCTTCCTGACTTCTTTTTCACATCTTTATATTTTCCCTTATTACCAGATTTTCCGCTCCCAACATCACTTAATAAAACGGTACATAGAAACTCTCTATCTTGCATCCACAGCTCGATGGCTGTCATATATCGTCTCAAAGTAACTATCAGATGTAAATACTCTGCCACTCTTTCCTCAGAGTCTGAGGCCACACATGCGAGTATAGGTTTATAGAAACTTGGTCGATATTTGGTGGAGAGTGATAAAAGAAGTTTGGAAAGATGCGAGACAGCACTGGAAGTAGGAGATACTCTTGAAAGTTTCTTTTTGAGTCGTATGAATGCAAAGACAAAACAGGGTAAAAAGGTGATAAGAAAAGTGTTATATAGCTTCTTGATTTACAAGTTGCATTGAATTGTTCTACTTACTGCAAATAAGTCTGAAATCGTCTCCTTTACTAATTCTGTTCCTATACTCTCATTAATGCCAAATGCTAAATGATTGTACATAAAGACAATTCTTTCCAAGGTATCTTGTTCAATCTAATTGAAAGATAGTTAGTACATTAGTATAATTATAATCTTGATGTATTCTGTTTAATGTTTTAAAATTCCCAATTCTTTACGTATTTCGCCTCTCTAATAATTTCCGATCGAATGATGCTAATAAACACTTACTGCCTCTTTCACAAGCATAATTACTTCATGTTGCCATCCACATATCCAGAGACCTTCTACGTATTTTTTTGCCATTGTAATAACCACTGTACTTTCTTCCTTTTTACCTTCATTCTCTTTATCGTCTCTTTTATTGGAATAATTGTCAAGTCCCGCATCATTTTTCTCTCCACTATTTGTCGTTTTTGAGTTTATATATGAAGTGCTCTCAGGAGGATACACGGCAAGCACACACACAGCAACGCTAACCAATGATCTCACTACATGAGCTGAAGTGTCTTTCAATGTCTCGGGAGATATATTGTTGTGTAGTGTTTTGAGAATTAAATAAGCTAGAGAATGCGAGGGAGAAACAGATGGGGCTGTGGTGTTTGTTGGTGAAAGAATATGCGGAATAGATGGAGAAGGTGGAGATGAAAAGGAAGACAGATCTGTGAGAATGCCAAACGACGCGTGGGCAAATAACTGAATTACGTGTTCGTATAAGCTTTTCATAGTCGGATCTGGTGTTACCCAATATTTCTAAATAATTGACAAGTAAAAATCAATAAACTGCTAATAATGTAATACTTTGGGAAAAAAGTTATAGGTAACAAATTATTTATCTAATCTCCATCAACGTTATATTTACCTCAATCAAATTGCCCATAACATACCGCCTCAATTTCCCATCTTTAACCAGACAACACTTTACCAATCCTTCCAAAAACACACATCTGGCCAAACTATCGTATTTATGTATCTGCACCCTTGCATTGCCAATTGACATCTCATCCGGATCTATAGATACTAGTGTCCCTGCTGCCAAACGATTCATGAAATTAATAATCATTGTGTGCAATTCTGATTGGACGCTTTGTTCATTGGACAAAGGAGATGACGTAATTACAAGTGTGTGGACAAATGTGTATATTAAAGCATAAATAGCGGTGATTGAAGTTGGGAAATAGGAATCTTGGGATGTGGAGTTTAAAAGGGATTCGGCAATTTTGCAAACCCGCATCTTTTCGAATTTGAGGAAATAAAAGAAAAGAATTTGAGAGTATCGTTAGTAAATTTATACGCGGGTAAAAAAAAGCCATCCACTATTTGCAAAAACTATCGAGATACAATAGCAATTGATGATTGAGTTTCACGTAAAGTATACTCGCAGACGCGTTAAACTCAATAGTGTTAGTCATTGCCTTTCAGTTTGGCAATATCACTCATCAGTCATAATGACTGATACCACGAATTAACAAAGTTCAGCAAAAGATAGTTGACTGTTTGAGTCTACGTACTCGTATTTGATTATTATGTGTTTCCAGGAGTTTACATATCCATTGTATTCTTGTAAAGTTTTCCTAGTAATATTATTACGGTCAGTAAGTCAATTCGCTAAAAAGGAGCACGTTCACGTATACCTACATTTGGATCCGATGGCCGATAATTTATTCGTATGTATTCAAAAATATTCAATGCCTGATTACAATCGTCAACTATGTTCGTAATTTAAAGTTAGTTAGTAATCAAAAAATTAAAAGCTCATTAAAACGATTGCAAACGTGCTACAGGTATTCACGATCCTACTTTGCTCTGACGTCCCCGTCGCACAAACTTTTGCACTATTCACATTTACTCACCATTCACGGGATAATTAAAAAACGGCCGTGCCAGTTCAGCAAATACTTCTTGGGCAGCTGCCAACTTAACCACGTGCTTCCACCTTTTCAACACCTCCATTAATTCTCCATAAAAATTCACGTTTTCCCCCATACCTTCGCCACTACCACTCTTTGCCCCCTTCACAAATTCTCCGACAGTTGTCTGAGACAAATTTGACAAGTTCAGTGCCGGCGTTGGAATGTTGTATGGAAAGGAAGATAACGAAGAGTAAGATGATGGGGATGAGGATGAAAAATAGTTACGACGAGAGAACAATTTTTCAATGTCTTTTTCCATTTTGTGAACATCTGATTGCTGTTGTACAGTTGTCTTGAACCGAAGGCGGCGAGATTGGTATTGAAATTTTAGCGATTTGGGGGGTGGTGGGGGTGTAATTAGCGTGGATGTCGAACTTGGGTTTGAAAGAACGGAACCTACGGCCGATGTGGCTGTCGTCGATGTCGTTGTTGTAGCTGCTGTAATTATTCCTGGTAATCCTGTCCCAAATGGAAATTTCTGTTCCCCATAATTTCCGTCAACGGCTCGACTGGTATAATGGTTATCTTCTAAATTTACAAGAGACGATGTTCGCGGTATCTCTGGAATTTGATCGACTAATACAAGCTCTCGTAATTTCTGCCAATGAGAAGGCGCCTGCCTCGATTTTTGTGAAAAGTTCGTCGATGTTTGAGATGTCGGGACGGAAATAGAGGACGAGATCGTAGAAGGTGTAGAGGGTGAAGAGGACGAGCTCGTTTGTGGTACGTTTGTGGAAACGGAAAGTGGATCAGTGAATTGGTCTTTGGAGAAAATTGTTATTAAGGAAGAAGTGTAAAAAGACAAAGTGAGAAGATAGTTGAACGTGCAGAACGCAGATCAAAGCTTTGACATGAACAGAATTGACAAAGAAAGCCAGCATTATATATCGTCCTTTTTTAATTTCTTGCCGTTTTGTATGCCGGCAACCATTTGGACGACGCTTTACCTTCCATTTTGTGATGATTCTCTATTAATTGATGCTATAAAGATATAGCAATAGGATTTTTGAAATCGGCACATATTTGAACAATGAGGTGAGGCAGTGCTTAGGGATCGTATCACAAATATCTGACATTCGAAAACTTGGTTTCGTCCTCTGATTGGTCCATATCTGCAACTTTCTTACTAATGGTAATTTCGACAACAAAAATCCTATAGCGATAGTAGAAGTAAATAAATGGTGTAGTTATACCAGCATTTATTTAGTTAATATTATATTTTCTAATACTAATTATGATATCCGATTCTCGATCACTTATCGACATTTAGAGTCCATATTTGCGTAATCAAAACCATATTTAATAAATCGCCCAATTGCATCGTAATCAAAGTTATGCTGAGATGTTCTGGTAAGCTCTGTCCATTGTTTAATATTAATAATCGTGCATTGACCTTATATTAATATCTTGACGAAAGTTGGTTAGTTTTTTCAAAATGATGTTTTGCAGGCAAGTTGAGTTTTTTTGTTTATATTCCTTCTAACCGCTTACATACTGACTTCAAAACACATAAGTGAAATTAGCATATAAACATAACCATCTCAAGGTATTCAAACATAAAATATCTCTTCTGGTGCCATTACTTATATGGTTAATACGCCTTAACGGAAAAGTTTAACTTTATCATGTTCATACAATAGTTCGTTATAGGAATATGAGCAACTTGCAAAAACCAGCAGTGACCTTAAATGGTGTTGTGTGCACCAATCCTGGACATTGATCCTCTAATCTAATAATTAGCTATCTCTAAATGCCACCTCTTCATATGTAAAAGGGTTGAAAAATATGTTCACATATCTACTAAGCGTTCGCTACCTTAGCCGTCGCTCTCCTTTATAACTTCTTCTAACATCCTATTAAACAACTCGCACTTCCTTTTTCTGCTGTCATTCCACAGTCTGTACACGTTCATAGTACTAATCGACATTAGTGACGTGTGCAGTTTACAAATATGGCGCGCGCGATTTGTTTACTGTTCTACAAGTACCACATCATGGAAAAAATTTTTTCTCGCCAACCACCTCACTTTTCTTTCTTTCGCTTTCGCAAAAAAGAGATGTTATATTAAAACGGTAACTCTCTTTTATTTTACAAGACTATCACAAGGACCTTTTTAATTCACAACACAAAGGCTGTTTCTATGATACATGCACACATTTTATTATATATGTATATACATGTTTATTTGATGCTCGATTTCAAGGGGTAAAGAAAGTATAAAAAGACAGTATCTATGCTGGTGAGTTTAAAATGTCTTCGAACAATAATTATAATAGTAAACAATTAAAACAATCACTAAAACAAATACCATTAGAGCGACTCACGATCTTCATGAACTCTGGAGACAACATACGAAAGACGAAGATTGTAACTTTCTAATGATTATATTTCTCTTGGACCAAAAAAAGAAGCATTACGGTGCGGTGGTGAATCAGCAGTCTGCGGAAATTTAGCATTAAAGTAAGTCAAATAAACGGAACATTTGCTGAGTCTGCTATCGACTATTAGTTTAATGTCGCTGACGACAAATACAATGTATATATTCCTTATTATATAGGGAGAACGTGTATATAGTGTCATAATAAAAACTTTTGAATACAAGGCACGCGCGTTGCCCGGACCTAATCTACTATCGCAAGGATTTTTTATTCACAACGACCGCGGGCATCTACTTCATGGCCTACGACTGCTGCGAAACCTTTCCCTCCCTCCACCGATTTTTGCCTCAACTCTCTCATGCGGTAGCAACATCCGGTCCAAGTACACGCTGGCAACAGAGGCGACTGGCTCAAGAAACCCGTGACTTACAGCGCGTGGTGCCATGAAACTCGAAGGCAAGTACTTGTATACTTGTTTCCAGAAATTACAAAACAAGCCGTCCATGAAGTCGCGCGGTGTTAGATGTCGAGTCGCTTTTTGATATCTGCGTGCTAAGAATTTTACACCTCACATCATCATCATCAACAACAACAGTGCCATCGGCACCGCACTGCCAGCCCATGCAATATCCCATTGACGACTAAGGTAGCCCTCACTAACCCATCGCTCGGAAGTTGGAAATGTTTGGGATGATAATGCTCTTAGCTTTGCTAAATAAGGTGTTAATTTGGGTAAACAGTAGCATAGCCACATCTAACTAGATGACGGATATTATTATGAAAACCTAATATTAATAAAAATTTTAATTTCTTTGGTAATTTCAGAAGCACTTGCTTTTCTGGTTTTCAATAAATTAAATTCAGTATACAAACCATTAGCAACCAGCTGAGCTTTGGCTGCTTCAAATACAAAATGCTGATATTTTTGTAAAATATTTGGTTTTTTAAAGAAAATTCCCAACACGGAATTAAGATGAAAGCCTTTGCCGTTTTCATAGCACTGAGCCTTGTTCCGCTGTACTCGTTCTTTTCACAACTTCAACAACATGATCCACTCAATCTCCCGTCGTTTTTCGATAAAGCTTTTTAATCAGTTCGAAACTACCATCACATTTGAGTTTAGTATGTCCTGGCACCATAAAATTTAACTCGATACACTCGTAATAACCGCAAATTACTAAATATAAATAAAATTAAATAGTAAAATTATTTTTATTCTGTCCACCCGCGTTATCGCAAGTAATCTTCAAACGCTTTTCGCCTCTATTCAATCGCTTAATCTCATCAAATACCATGCTTAGCGTACCGTTAGGTCCTTTGCCGATAATTTCGCCTTCATCGAGAACGTAATTAATTTGTTCGCGCGTACTGCTTCGTCTTGAATACCAAATAAATGCACTTTACGCGGACTGAGATAATAAAGTTACTTACCTGTAATGCGCAGTCGCGTCGACACTACAAGAATCAGCTTTACCTCTTGCTATAAATGCTTGTCTACCAATTTTCTCTGTTGTTCGTATTTTTGTTGTAATAATTTCTTTCTAATTTAGCCTTAACTAAATGTTCTTTGTACTTTTTAGTAAATCCTTTGCTTCTTCCTTACGAGCATTATTCTGTAGGCCGTTCCGAAAATGTTGACACGTGTCACATAAATTCGTTCTTGGGCTCATGATTGAATATAGGGCCTTAATTGGTGTCATAACTTGCGATACGCATCATATTTTAACAATTTCAGTGTGTTATCATTTTCGAGACCTGCAATAAAATCACGATAGACTGATTTATGACTCGTTTCGGCTGGCAATAATGTAAGCGATTGCGTAATTCGATTAACATTTCTACCAGGACTTGGTAATCCATGAATTTCAGCATAAGTTTCAAGAAAATTTTTCACGGCGGTAGCGACAGTGATATCAATGGTTATTTTAGTTTTCCATCGCGGCACTCGCTTGATATTACCGTGAATGCGCGGTATTATGCCATTCATTCCTAGATGATTTCTGACTTTTCGAAATGGGTACGACCAATTCCTAACATATTTAGATACGTTTTCTGACAAAGCGGCGTATTGCGATCTCAGTAGTGAAACGTTCGCTTATTAGTACGCGTTTTCTTCTTAAGACGTCGGGCAGTTATTTCTCTACCATTCATTGCATTCAGCTGGGCCATTAAAAATATATATCTTGTTCGGATCTAGAGAGAGCTTGAAACGCTTTGCGTAATTCGGCAAACTTTTCTCTCGCAATCTTTTTTGAACAACCACAATTGCAACCCTAATTCCAAGAATTGTATTGCCTTTTTATATTCGACGAAAGCATAATATTCAATACTTTTCATATATGGGTAATCCTATATATCATTTGCAGTCGGCATTTTTGGTTTCATGTTTTCACTGGAACAAAATAAATTGACCACTCACAAACTAGCGAGATTTTTTTATTACTGATTTCATGCCCGTTATTCCCCTTTCATTTTTCATAAAACAATGTACATGTGCATTTATAATAGTGTTTCAGAATACGTCTTTTCCGTATTCAACGTAATCCCGGGATCATCTTGGCTGTACCTAAGAAAGCTGTATTCACACAGTGAGAAAAGTAAACTAATATTTCAACGATGTCATAAAATACGTACATTAAGCTGGCGCTTCAAATATCCAAGCCAGTAGTTATCATGGTCTGTTCTGAGGAGTGCGCCAGGCTCTGCACCAGAGGGCCAGGGTACAGTTCTGCTCATGGACAGAGGGTATCTTCCTTTTTGATCAATCCCGCACCATTCAAAGTCAACGAGTATTGCACTAATTGTTGACTCTGACGGCACCCCGGACGAGGTTTCAACCAGCAAAATGTTCGGGGTTCGGAGATCTCCGAATACTGTGTTTGTCTTGTGCAGTACGGTAATCGCTTGTAAGACATCGTTGTAGATATTATTGCGATCTTTCCTTGACATGTTCATGATTTCGGGAGGTTGCAATGATGAAAGTGGGCGGCCTTCAACGTATTCCATAATTATCATCCTAAATCCATATTGGGAACTGCCAGCGTGGATCAAGCGAGGAGCGAATCCTGCATTAGCGCATGTCGAGTGCGCATCATGATCATACAGTGTGTTACGAAAAAAATTGCCCTCACAAAAAATTTCATAACTTGACAACGACACAAAATATTTAAACAATTCCAAGTGTTTTAGAAAGTTTATAATGTATTTTATTATAGGTAAAATTTTTAATATGAAATCCTATCCCCATTCTTTTCCAAAATAAGCTCACATCTCTTTTTCATTGATAAAACTAAATTATTCACTGTTTCAACTGAAATTGCGTCCCATTCCTCAATCATAAATTTTTTCAACTCATTAATATCCTTTGGCATTCGTTTTTCAACATTGTTCTTGACTATTTGCCACATGTTTTCTATGGGATTAAGGTCCGGGCTATTGGACGGCCAATCAATAACCCGAATTTTATTCTCGACAAGGAAATCCTTGGCAACACGCGAGGTGTGCTTTGGATCATTATCTTGTTGCAAGCGCCAGTTCCTGCCATACATGTTTTGAGCAGCAGGCAAGAGTTGGGATTGCAATATATTTACGTAAAAAGGTCCGTCCATTATGTCAGTGAAGCAAAATAGAGGTGTTTTTCCTTTTTTGGAAATGCCTCCCCACGCCAACACTTTCTGGCGCGATTTAGGCAAGCGTCGGATAGGCTTTGTACCGTTCTTATGCCACCGATGGACCTTATTTCTAAAAAGATCAAAAGCCGTTTCATCAGTAAAGATAGTACGGCTCCAATTATCACGCAAATGTGCCTCCGCCCACGCCTTCCGTCTTTCAATGTGCTGTTCAGTGAGCATTGGCGTTGCAAGAGGTATAGAGCTTTTATATCCTTTTTTTTCATGTGACGCCAAATAGAGACATGCGAAATAGATATTTGTTGTGTTGTTTGCACCTTTGAAGCAAGTTGCCGCGTTGTAGTGGCAGTGTTTCGGTGCAAATGTTGTCCAAGAGCGCGAGATACTGTTTGTGTAACCTTGGAAGGGCGACCATTTCCCTTCCTGTGTTCGATGGATTCTGTATCTTGGAGTTTTTTAAAATTATACTTGATCGTACGAAGGGAAATGTTAGTTTTTTTGTGTATTTCCATTGGCGATTTAGTGCTATTAAGCCAATAATGGAGAATTGTTTGGCGTTGGGCTTCCAGTCGCGAGTTAACCATTGTTACTGGTAATGTAGGTTCGGGGGATGTCTGACAATTCGAAGTTTTTATCCTGAAAAAACGTTTACCTAATTTGTCGTTAAGTGTAAATAATGTCGCGTTGGCAATAAACAAACGCGTTTCTTGTTTATTATGCAAAATATCTTCAATTTGGTGAGGGCAATTTTTTTCGTAACACACTGTATGTCATTGGCATGTCAAACTCTGCAAGCTTAGTTGACGAATAGAATCCAGCCCCGACGTAAATAACGAGCATGACACGAATGAAAAACCAGGACGATATGAATCCCGGCATGAGCAGCTTCGTGCAAGCATGTAGGACTGATCTTGAAAGTGCTCCGCCTCCTGCCGTCGCGATAGCTTCGAATAGAGCACTGTGCATATCTCGAAGGGTCTTCTGAACTCGGAGGGTATGTAAATCGACTTTCTTATCATTTTCAACTTTCGAACCAGCACGTTCACAAAGCGAGAATTCGTGACCCCACGGCACGTCTTTTGCGAGGTCATGTTTCTGAAAGAAACAGTGATATACATTCAAAATTCGCATATTGACAAGCAAAAGTCATACGAATTTAGCATACCGTGAATAACCAGTCCACATGGAAGCCTTCTGCTTTATTTGGTGCATCGACTGCTTCCACTCGGCGACGCCGTGAAGCTCGTGAAACCATGTCGCCACTAGTTAATGACAATGTGAAATGTTCACGTTAATGCACAATCTTTCTATCGTTAGAAGCAGTAACGGAACTTACAAGTGTCTGTCAAGAACGCCGTCGAAACACGAGAATATATGTGTTTTTATGAAGACGTCAATGTCTCGCTCGGAATTTTTCCGCTGCGGGATTCCTTTTTCTAGCATTTCGAATCTAATGGAAGAAATCTTTGTTAGAAATCCAAAAGAACGAATATCAAACAAGCATGCATTTAAGGGACTTACGTGAAACGAAGCAAATCTAAAATATATTGTACATCCGGATTCATATAATCTGTCTCTTGAACTGGGCAGGGACAGGGTGTGTTGTCATCCACATTATCGTCACCGAACAACCCAGGTTCGAAAGCTTCCTCTTTAATGTTGTCAGATATCTTTTGAAGCCTTAATATAGCTCCGCGGGTGCCCTCGGGTTTCACGATTTTGGCGACTTCACACAATTGGTTGCTATTCAACTAATAGGCATGTGCACTTCAATAAGATTACCCAGATATGAATCGTAAAGTCTATATACGCACGTTAGAGAGAGACTGGAGGCATCTCTCAGCTGGAGGATCAAGTACCGTCCAATTACTTTCTTGATTGCCAAGATTGAGGGCGGATGAAAACATCGCGTTCAATTCCAAAAAATCTTCCTCGTGTAAGATATCCGGTACAACACTTCGGTCTGAAGCATCCACGATTCTCCAGTAGAGTGGCCTAAGGGAAGAATACCGCGTCAGAATATAATAGGAATGCAGAATTCCACGGTACATATACTTGCTTTGAGGCTGAATTGAACCTCGCAGTCTGGTCCGTTTCTGATACCAGCATGTAGTACTGCTTTTTCATCTTCTCTAACCACGAAGGCATTGAATAGTCGAACTCCCATGGAACCGGTGAAATGGATTCCGCATTCTTGGGCGGACCGTCACTTGAACAAAGTATTCGCTAATCATTAAAAAAAGGTTTAAAGGTAATAATACAAGAAAACTTACTCATAAACGAGGAACGGGTTCAATAGTTGATCTTCTTGGATGTTTGAGTTAATAACCTCCCGATCTGTTTAATTCAGATATATGAATCAGTCTACATTCAAGAGCATTCATCTGGATTCAAATTAATATTGTCAGCTGTTATGAACGATGACTCTACTATTCTGGATGGGAGTCGAAAATACAAATTGGCAGCGTCGAGTAACGGTATCCTCCAGTTCGTCAATCGAGCGTTTTTTCTCGTTTTTCTACAAAATTTAATTTATGTAAATATTGTTCAGTGATAAAGAAAAAAGCTTTTCTTTTGTTACTTTAAATGGACGCTTTATGATTGTGCTAGTCTCCTCGGCCACTATCGCACGTATGTCTTGAGTTTCATTGACGGTTTTTCTTAAAGCGTCTTTAGCATAGTTTATCTATCGGACACGATAAAGTTAGTTTCCTATTAGCACAAATAATTTTCAGATAATAAACTACCAACCTTGATAAGGTCAATATCGTCTGAAACCCAGAAAGCCTCAACGACTGGCGCCTCTCTCTCATTCTCATATAGAAATCAGAAAAAATATGTTAGTGTAAAGTGGAATAAGCCCAACATGTTAAGCCCAAACCCAAATCCGTCATAACTAAGGACCAAAATGTACGCCGTGAAACAGCCCGAAGCCTAACAAGGATGAGGACGAGCCCCTTCATTGCAACACGACGATAAACACGAAGTCTATTTCCTGGGGGAGAACGAATCCCGCTATCACCAGCAAGGCGAACTAAGCCAGCTACCCAGGGTTTCCACCTTGGCCCTTAGTCTTCAGTTAACGACGGTAGATAAATATTAAAATATACCGTGAAATTTGCAAGACATTCTTTGGCGTAAATACAATTCTCCGCATTTTTAGCGACGATGTCCTCAAGTGCTTTTTTATATAAAATATGCTCCACAGCTTTATCTTTTGTAAAGTCTGGCGCTTCCTTTCGGTATTTCAAAAAAGATATCAGCGACCAAGCTGTATGTTCGATGAAGTACGCTTGTATTTGCGAGTCGCTGTGAAGCATGTTGTATATTTAGATGTGGAAACCAGTTGGTTGATTCACACTGTAACGCGGTCGCAGGTGATGTGAAATGATCGATTATCTCCCCAAAATGACGTCATGAATACCGATGCACATGGCCTACATGTCAGCCAATCAAATTCCGAGCACTGGAACCATTCTTGGTAGCGGACGAAAAACACCGGAAATCGACAAAATTGAAGAGGCCGCTGAGACTGGCCTAAAAATATCGATCAGAAACGAAAACCGGCAGGAGGTTCGCGCTTTCAAACCGTGCCAGTTTGGCGCGAACCCGAGTGAAGGTGGTCAAAAATGTGTTCGCGAGGAACATGGTTTGTCACGTGAAGGTCACTTGACGTCCATCCAAAATTTTTATGTTTTTAGATAATAATAATAAAATTTCCAAGCAAAGAGCAAATGTCTACCAATGGAAACACAATTAGCATTCTTGTCTGCACCTGCAGATTTTTGTCAGAACTCGATATAACGAACTATCTTTATTAAACAAAGCCTTTTTGGATAGTGCAAATGTTTTGCTTGCAATTAGATACAGTAGTTTGATGTTTTTTGGTGAATGTGAATTCATCTTGCTTTTATATCCGGATGCTAGTTGCATTCGTTTAGAACTAGCAATAGGTCTAAAATGCCACTAAAAATTAGTGCATGAGCCGCAACTATAAATCAAGCAAAGCCTCACCAAAATTTTTGTCAGCTAAATTAGTTCATTTTCCAGCCACATCAGCCTCCTTTAGCTCATATGATCAAATGTTCACTTTGTCCGGTTTTGTTACAGTCTGCCCCATATATAACCGAAATCGATTCTGCTATGATATAGTGTCGTTACACAAAACCCGGTATATCGAGCTGGGCATTTAGATGTGTACGAAAAATTAGCCGAATCAGTTATATCTCAGTTTAACATAAAAGTCCATTACGTAATTCCGCCCCCAGGGGAAAAAGTCTATGCAAGCTGAAGTCCTTAACTGTAGTGTGTACTTACAATTATCTGTGCTTGCATGTTAATAGTTAATTGGCTACATTAGTCTTTTTTTAGAAATCGATCTAACTAGAAAAGCATCAATGAGAAAAAACGAAACGGGAATCCGGGCTTTTCATAATGAGCCTGGTTAATTATAAATTATAATAACTATTCAACGTCAAAACGGACTAGCGCAACAAAAAATGTACAAGAAATACTCGATTGATATTTTGCTAGCAATACCATTGAAATTTACCGAGTGACGTTATAAATGCAATGATATTGTGTACAAATTCTATAACAGAACATCTGGGCGTTTTATGTAGGAAGGATATCATACATCTTGGTACGTCGGAGTTTTCATACCCAATATCACATGTCGTAGTACTATCCCTGAGATTGTTTGCGGCGTAACGGTCACACGTTCTCACGATCAACAAAATTGGTAATGAAAAGGGCTACTAATTCAAATAGTTGATATGTCGTAAGTAACAAGTATAGCAAGCGAAAGAAGGGACATTTACTGATTAACGTTAAAACGGGGAACGTTTGTCTTATGCAGACATATATAACCCGGTATTCTTCTTAATGGATTTGCTGCGTCTTGCTGCGTCTAATATTGCTAAATATGTACAAAGTATAATAACGTTATCATGATTGTTAGGCTATTTGGAGAAGTGAAAACGGTACCAAATTAAGAAATTAGGCTTTTTGTTCAATGATTATCACACTCAGCCGAAAACCGTCTATAAAAGGTTTTCTCTTGTATAAACAGTCCCAACAGTTCAAAACGGCATGATCTTACAGTTACACACAATAATAATTAGTGACAAAATGCCAGAACTGTCATATTAATATAATTTGAGTTGCACGTAGATCTTTTTTCTGCTAACTTTCCCCAAGAGATTGTCTGCCAATCTCTGATTTACAATGATGAAAATAATAATTGTATTAGCGCAAAACTTCATGTATTACAGATAATCCTAAACTGTTAAATGACACAGTATATTTACTGTATTATTATACAGTAAAGTTGCGAATTGTGATCGGAGTTGAGCAGAAATCAGGGCCGATCACTGGTTTAAACCACACAAAATATTCCGAACACAGGGTTTAAAAGAGCAGTCCTCCCCTCCAATTACAAATTTGAAATAGTGTGCTAAACCAAATAGTGACATTGTTAAGTTTTTTTTACACGACATTCGTTTTTTTCTACTTGTTCTCTTTCCCTCTCTCTCTCCCCCGCCATAAATGATATCTACTAGCACGCACTCGCTATTGAGAGAGTAAACATGTACTGGTTTCACTCAGTGATACTCGGTATATTTGTATTGTTAATACAACTCACTTGCGCTCTGATTCCACAACCACGATGGTAAGCTAACTGGGAAAAATTGGGATAAACGCATATATACCGTCAACAACGTTATAACAGTTTACCATTATCATTCACAGGAATCATCGAGCACAATTAGTCAACAAAAAGCAAGTATAATTGCATTATGGTCTGGAATCTAGCTGTCTCATAACGAATTACATATTAATGGTTTGCCAATATTTGTCAACAGACTCTATATCCATGGTGGGAGAATAGGCGCAAGACCAATTCCAAGTACAACAGCTGCTGACACATCTCAGCTGCTCATTCTCGATTTATCCTCCCCGTTCAGTGTGGCCCAGGCTCCGTGGACACTTGGCCCGGATGGTCCAATATTGGCATCTCATTCCCTCTCTGTAGGCGGTGGCGATAACAACATGCTTATTGCGTTCGGTGGAGAGACTCCTTCCACAACTCAATCTACATCACTATTCACTTTCGATACGCAAAGTAACAGTTGGCTTCCTAATCAAGCACCCCAAGTAACAAGTCGCATGGAACACTCGGCGGCTAGCAAAAATGACTCTACTGTATACATATTTGGAGGAATACCGATAACTCCTTCTTCGACCAACACATCCGCGCAAACGCAGCTTGATCAGTTGTACATGTTAAACACTACAAACATGAATTGGTCTTTAATCGGTGGTTCACAGACGTTTTCTCCAACTGGCAGATTCCATCACAGCGCTACGATGATGGACGACGGGAGAATGTGGATAATTGGAGGATTTGGCAATGGGCAAATGATACCCATGGACACTCTTTATGTATTTGATACGGTTAGAGGATTATGGAGTAATACGGTGAGTCGAATGATGAGTAATTATAACGGGGGCCATTATAGCGTGGTGGCAATTATAGCGTGTGGCAATGGTGAAAATCCACGAGCATTAATTGACCAGGCTTCAATTTTGATATCATCCTGTTGTTTGTGTTGACATGCTGATTTTTTATTTTATTCTCGTGTACAGACCGCAATAGGAAGTATCCCCACTCCGCGAAGAGCGCATCAGGCTGTAGGAAGTAAGCAATCTTGTGTCTACTTTAGCATACATCATATTCTGGCATTTTCCCGATGGAGTTTCCATTCCCTAACTTCTCTGATCTCTCTATTCATCTCTCTTATTGCTACAAGCTTCTTCAAACATAATAATAATCTTTGGTGGATGCGATCAAACATATAGTACATTATATAACGACGTATATATCTTGGACGTTAACGCTGAGCCACCAATTTGGACTCAACAATCAACACAGGGGGTCCTCCCTGCTGGAAGATATGCTCACTCTATGACATTGGCGGGGGATAACATTGTCATTGCATTTGGTAAGCGAGGGTTGGGAACTGTCGTGTCAATGAATAAAAATAACTGCGATTGTGATTAGTTCGATATGTCACATTCACTATTTTTACTGATTTTGCCGTTATTTTTGTAGGTTATACTGTATGTATTTATCTACTGTCCGTTGGTTACGTAACTTCAAATCTCGTCATTGTGACATTTTTACTATATTTAAATTATTGAATTATTTAATTCCTATAGTCATGTGATGTAATTTTAACGTATAAATCCAACGTGCCCTTATTAGCATTGTACTGACACACTGTTATTTACTTTATACAATCTAGACGAATTTTGAGACGGATCCTTCTCTTTTAATACTAGACGCTAAATCTTTTACTTGGATGTCGTCGTACACTCCCAAGAATATAGATACAACATCTACAGCAACTCCCGTACCTAGTGGTGGCGTCTCTGACGGATCGGGTGGATCTGGTGGGTCTGACGGGACGTCGAATGGGTTATCTACAAAGACTGCTGTAATAGTAGGAACATCAGTTGGAGGAAGCTTAATATTAATCACTGCGATAGCTGTTCTGATATGTTGTTGGAGAAGGAAACGCCGAACGAAATTTGCATCTACATCATATGATGAACAACCGTCATCCACACCTCCATTAGTCGCAACACAGACACAATTAGGAGCATTAGTCTTGCCAGAAAAACAGCCGCCGTCAGCATCCAGTCCTTATACAGCAAGACCACCAAATGCGATGACCAAGAGTTTTTCTGGTGGTTACAACTACGTTTCCGATACAAATATAACGGATCCACCAAAAATTCCAATGCGGAAACAGTCGCTCCAATATGAACCACAACTTCCAAAACGTACGCAGTCGTTCGCGTCAACAAGTAGTACACTACCACCAGCAACACCAGGTTATTTGAGTGCTAATATGCTCTCTCCAGTGCTAAAATACTCCCCTGCTTCATCTCAGGACAGTGGGTCTAGTACACCAGTCACTAGCAGCACGACCCCGATACTCGAGTTTAGAAATGAACAGTTTATGAATAGTGGAGCAAGTGGAGTGGGTGGATTTGGTGGATTCGGTGGTGGATTGGGTATGGAGCCCATACCTGAGAGACTAGGGAACGATGAAATTGGTCATACTGAGGTTGGGAAATGGAAGTGGGTGAGAGATGAAAGTGAGGAGAATGAATGAAACGATATAATTGGGTTAACTTGAAGCGGGAACGGAAAATTGTCACGATTCTGTAGTAAATGACTATTGAAGTGATGTAGAGATAATTCACGAACGATATTTTCGCGTCCTCGACTATTTTCAGCCGAGAGTTGGGCAACATTTTGTATATTTACTAATATAAATTACTTTTGTGTATATCATTAGTTTTAGCTTGATAAAGATGTAACTATATTAAAATCGCTTTCTTTTTTTTGTAATCAAGTCAAGCATTTTATCAGTCACATGTCACATACGGTCAAAAAAAAAAAACTATATACGTTGTTTTTATTTCAATGTGAAATATATTATGTATTTCTATTATTATCCAATCCGTACGTATACAAAAAGGAAACGCAACGCCTTCCTACGTCTAGTTATTTATATATCACGCATCAACAAGCCCTTTCCCCCAATTAGTCAATACCCTATTACATTCTTGTTTGAGATGCACTGCACGCGGCGAATCCCATTTACCCTCAAAGATGAATTGGCGAGCGTAATGTACACATGCCTCACGATAAAATTTAGTATACAAGCGAGAATTTATTGCTTTCTACAAGGCAAAAAAGCAGAATAAATAATTTAGTAATAAAATCAAAAGCAAAAAATTTTTTCAAGGCATAGTTTACACTTGAAACTCATGCAATGGACAATGAAACGTTCAAACTTACCGCCCATTTAGATTCACTTGGTTTAAGGAGATGAGATTTAGGATTGAAATTACGTCGAATTAAAAATGTTTCGGGAAGCACCCAGATATCAGAACCAGTAATATACGCTTGATAGAGACAAGCAGCTTTGTTGTCATCAAACCGCTCTGTACACCTATTTTAACAGAAAGCGTTGTAGTCAAGTTATATATGAGATTTGGGGTAATGCACGCACTTGCACATACAAGTATATACCCACCATGGTATTGTACCATTTCTTTTTGACACAAAGTTTGGTCTATAATGTACTTCAAAGTCTTCAATCTTGTACACTTTTCCTTTTTGCCACGATGCATAACACGTCGGTCCTCGATTCAACTCCCATCCGTCATCCTGTAAACCCAAATCTCCGCTCCTGACCAGTGAAATAACATCTTCTCTAGTTCGAGGCATTCGCAGATTCGTTGCTGCGGGTTTATATGCAAATGTAGGCACTGAAATAACATCGTCATTTAATAATAGTTTCCGGTGTCTCCTTATTTCTTCTCTCGTTCTGACGGTAGGCCACGTATCATGATCGAGATAAAAGATAAAATCGGTACGAGCGAAAAATCGAGCAACGTTGAGATGAAAGTTGGTGGGACGAGCAAGCATTTCCGGTTGTTCATAAGACAAAATGCTGGCTACTACGTGAATGTCGGCATATTTAGCGATAATCGGATGTTGATTGAGATAATAGTTTAGATTGTCAAAGGCATGCTGAACTATCGGATCGTTTTCATCTAAACTTGCGCTGGAAATATGGAATGTTGCAGCTATCGGGCCTAGAAGCAGTTGCGATAGGCATTAAGAAAAATTAGCAAATTGGTGAAAAGTTGACAATTTGATTTTTTCCAACACAAAATCATATTATTTATCGCATACCTTGCCATAGTTCAGCTAGTCTTCTCAGATCATCGAAACGATTCTCGGTAACAAAGGCAGTTACTGTTATATCATCTTTGTTTGGTTCATAGCTTGCTCGTTTGTGGTATTGCTTTACGTTGTTTATAAAGACGTTGGACATTTTAGAATGCATTTTATAAAAGCGGGAATAATTATCCAGCTCATTTAACGGCGAGGTTCCATTTGTGTCTAATGAGGGTAAACCATTAGCACGTTAGACAAACAGTTTAACAAAAAAAAACAGACAACAAACAAGGTCCGCTTGCTTTACCCCAAGTTCTTCTTCCGTCAAAGTTAGATTCGTCGAGCGGTGGTGGACCAAGGCATCCTAATATTCTCGCTGTGAACATAACCAGACTGACAGCGATGTACAGAAGAGCAATAGCTTTTAATGCTACAATTCTTTGCCGCCATAGTGGTCGTAAAATACTCCTGAGTGAAGAGGTCTGTGATAAAGAGATTGGAGAGCCTTTTTCGGATATTCGGAGTGTCATGATGTATGAAAAAGGAGCATGTAAACTAATGTGAGTTAAAGTTTATAGGTACAATAAGGTATTATTACAAGAGATTGTCTTTGTCAAGCGTAAAAAGTATTAGTACGAAATTTAAAGATTGTGACTGAAGTTGGTTGGGGGAGGGACAGAAGGGAATTTTAAACAGTATAGAAAGCCAAATAAAGCATAAACCAGTTACGACCGGCCACTTTCTTATTATTAGAATCCTTGCACAAAACCCGGAAATTTCCCCTCAACTTTAAGTCAGTGTTTGCAACTATAAATATATCCTTTTTTATTATTAATAGGAAACCAAAGCAACAGCCAGTAAAGCGAGCATAGCATCTATCCAAAGACTTTTATAACAGGTCCCCAATTGATCAGCGAACATAATAACCATTGTTGTTTTGTTTATTGCTTCCGTCTCCCGCCTCAACGGGTGTACGATGTAAAGGGTATGACATGCTTTTCGACTGTGCAACAACTCTTTTATTATTATCGATGTGCCTCAATTTTTTTCGATTTTGTCCCGGTGCTTATTTCGAAATATAACAAATGCCATTATTATTATATGCTTGTTCTAAGAGGTTGTTAATAATAATGACAAAGTTATTGGAAAAGAAAGCTTTTCGTCTCTACTATGTGAGAAAATGACCTCTCAGAACGCCCAATATCATATCCGCTATTAATAGAATGTCTCGTGTGACATTAACATGGATGTGCTACATACCGACTGGCCAACAATCGAAGGTTCACAATTTTACTGAGTTAACGTTTTAGGTCACTGACGCGTTCCAATGATATTTCTTGCAATGCGATCTGGAACGAACAACAGAGTTTGCTTTGTCAGAACTGGTCATCTAGGGAATGGATCAGAATAAGACGGATAAGAGAGCATCGCATTGGTCATATTGACATGGAAAGAGCATTTGACGTAAGCGAAAAACTGACTTGGTTTTTCATTCAATCTCGAACAGTGTTTTGAAAATGCAATGAAACGTTCTCATTCAATCTCGAACAGTTTTTTCTGATAAATTAAATGATTATGCAATACTGAGAATCGGTATCTGTTGGTGATATTAATATATGCTTCTAACATTCAGATACAATATTAATCGGACTACGCTATCTACGTAACGGTAGAGATTTCTTTCCCGCCACTTTTATCCTGGCCTCAAAAGTTTCATACGTCATGGTATCACATAATGACTGTGATTTGCGCGCGATCGGTGACCTGACCAATTAAATTAACATCACCCATTAGTTACTGGTTATTTCTAATGGCTGCTGCTCTGCCACTCTCGGAATTTATACGTGCATATCCCGAGCATAATAGACAATCTCAGTATACTCGATATCATGAGCTAGTTGAACGGTTTCGATTGACATACAACAGAGAACCCAAGTTCATTGCCCGTGCACCAGGGAGAGTGAATTTGATCGGGGAGCACATCGATTACGTTGGGTTTGGTGTATTGCCAATGGCTATTAGTGGGGATATATTGATCGCCGTTTCAGTAGACGACGACTCATCCACTGTGAGAATAAAGAACGTTGATGATTCAAAGTACAAATCCAGAGAATGGCAATATGAAGGAGATGAACAGATTGTAACGATTACGAATGATGAAGGATCCGTCGAGTGGAGCAATTATTTTAAATGTGGATACAAGGTATGAGAGATGGATATTACTAATATAATGCAATTATTAGAATGAGTATTCGATAATTTACCAACGTCTCCTATCGTAACATGACATTATAAAGGGTATAATACAACACTTTAAGTTATCTCGTCCGAAAGGCTTACATTGTTTGGTCGACGGGAATGTGCCACCTGGAGCAGGCCTATCCAGTTCGTCTGCATTCGTTTGTTGTGCTGCTATAGCCGTATCATACGCGAACAATATAGAGACAGACAAGACTACTATGGCAAAAATTGCGATCGAGTGTGAAAGATATATTGGAGTCAATGGTGGTGGGTAGGTATAGAGATAGCTGCTACTCATTTGGAAGAGACTTGCTTTATATTGATCTCGACATGTCTCGAATTTTATTTTATAGGATGGATCAAACTACTTCAATCTTTGCAGCAACGAATCAAGCTTTATACATTTCATTTCGACCTACTCTCCGCCCAACGCTGATCAAGTTGCCATCACTCTCACCCCCGTTGACTTTTGTAGTCTCTAATTCCTTAGTCACATCTAACAAGGCGGCAACAGCACAGACTAACTACAATTTACGAGTGGTCGAGACTAAATTGGCAGCCTACTATCTCGGGACAGTGATAATGCAAAAGGACTGCGACACGCTTTGGGACGTTGCCAGTCAATATGTGAATGGAAAGGAAATCGACAGTAAGAGTTTGAGGAAATTGGCGGGGGTTGTTGAAGAAAAAATTGGGAACAAGGAACGCGGTTACGGTATCGTTGAATTGACCGAGTTGTTGTCCTTAACCACCAAACAAGTGACCGAGAGGTTTTTGACTAAATTCCCTGTTAGAACCGAAAATTTTCATCTATATAAAAGGGCCAAACACGTGTTTGAGGAAGCGGCGAGAGTATTAGAGTTTTATTCTCTATGTCAGACGCACAACGATGAAAGTATGGCAGGTCACATCAAAGCTGATCAAGTGTATTCTGAACTCGGGCAATTGATGAATAGTAGTCATGACAGTTGTCGTGACTTGTACGACTGCTCGTGCGTCGAAGTGGATGAGCTCGTAAGAGTATGTTTAGAGTGTGGGGCGAAAGGGAGCCGGTTGACTGGAGCTGGATGGGGAGGTAATAACGTGTGATACAATATGGGGTATGCAATAGGTTGGGGGATCTTGATATCAGACGTATCGCTGAATGTCTCTTGTTCAATTATAGGCTGCGTAGTATCCGTTATTCCCGGGAATGAGTCGGAAGAATTTATATCCAAAGTGACTGAAAAATATTACAACGTTAGATTTCCCGATTTACCTAAAGAGCGATTGTCAGAAGTTATTTTCGAGACTCTTCCTGGTGCCGGAGCTGCTATTATAACTAGTTTGCGGTAACAAGTTTGCGTTCAGGGAACATGAACGAGACATAAGAGCGGGGCATATGGACATTCTGCCGCCGGCCGGCAAATTGCGGGATCAAACATTAACACGCGTCTGGCTTGATAATGAAATAATCATCTTTGTTATCCGAATCGAAAAGACAATGAGTATTGGTAAACGTATCGCTTCCCTATTCTAAAGCTAGTGAATAGACAAATGATGATGTAAAGATGTTGTTATGTATTCCCTGCTGTAACATTTATTTGATATACAGAAAATCACTATATCATGATCTAGACTTGGATGTATGAATAAAGCTTTTGACCAATCTCAGAGATATGCTGTAATAGTTTGGTGCACACTGAAATGAAAGGCATGTTGTCAACAATAACAAGTCTTTAACTATTTATAGTGGATCAACAATAGCATACATACGGAATTAGATGAGATGCATGCAACACACTGTATTCAGACAAAAGTCCCACGCTTTAATTACAACAACTCTCTTAATTGTAACGTGGGTTTTTATGGTAAAGATTAAAGACTGGCTGATTAGACACCAGTCCATTGTTCTATAAACATGTTCTATAACGGTATTACTGCATGTGATATTGCACTATTTATTTGTACATATTTACAGTTTCGAAATATAATCGGAGTTTATGCCATTTGCCGTGTGATATTTAGATACTACCCTATTTGATCTCAATATCAAAGATAAATCTGAAACAATAATAAGTAAGGGACAAGGGGTACATCACTGAAAGAATTAAGGAACAGAAACAAAGTTTACAATAAGCGGAGTCTATCGCTATAAGCCGGATTGTGCCTGGATCGTGGAATCGGTCGTATTGACCACCACTGTGTATAATACATGGTAAATCCGGCATTTCACACTGATCCGTGCATCTGTTGAACGAGATATCCGAGTCATACAATAGTGTAATAATGCTATATTAGCAAGCAAAGCAATCAAGCAAGACGGCCACACTTACGTCTGTGAGAAAAATCTCCTCCTCCCACATACTCGATCAATTATAGCACCAATTCTTACTCCCGCCACTTGCACTTTTAGTTTTATTTACATTCGTAGTGTCACTTTGACATTGACGAAAATAACACGAGAATCCTACCTAAAACCGAAACTTATTTGATACAGTTTATGCTTCTAATTAAGAGATGATACGAAGTGAGCAAATATGATTAATGATCAATAGTGACTATAATAAGAATAAGCAACCGAGCAGGGAAATAGTTACGAGAACTAATATGCGAGCAACGTTCAAGTTATATGGTCTATTTATCCTACTTAATTAAATGAAGAGTGAACCAGAGTCATCAGAGTGATTTCCATTAGCCGCGTAAAGCGGAAAGAGAGAAAAAAAAATGTCTGCATTGACAAGAGAAAAGATTATCAGTACATAGATACAAATTGCGAGATCCTTTTACGATGGTTATATCGAAAGCTTGGTTGGCTAACAATGAATGTATGTACCTGTGTAGTTCTCGAACATTAGTTCCTCATGTTGTATGTCTCACTGCACCGAATAATTTTGTGGTTCTTGTTTTTGTTCGTATAGCTTACGCTATGTCTGTTGTTATTGCAACCTGGAGCAGCAGTGTGCAAATATACGCCATTTACGTAATTCTTTTCATAGAATCCGGAATCTTTCTGCTCAAAATCTGGAGTCATGGCTGATCTCCGTCGAGTATATTTGGTGATTTTCCAAACCTCGTATTGGTTCTTCAGTTTCTTGATTAAAGACATCTTGGGATAACAGAGACAGAGAGAGGTGGTGGTGGGGTGTGTGTGTGTTGTTATGTTATGTTATGTAATGTAATGTATGTATGTATGTGAGTATAATGATTATAGCAGTGTTAGCAGCCCAGGAGTTATTCGTGAGAAGAGCAAATTAAAGTTAAGTTTAGATGTAGAAGCGGCAATTTCTATATATAAGTTGGTTATTTTAAAAGGAATGCAAAGTGTGATAATGAGTGTGAGTGCTTTATAATGTTTGAAAAGGCAGTTGATAATGTTATAATAGATTGCCAATGGGCTAATTAATAAGTCAATGTCAACTTATTGTCAAAAGAATTGTCTCTACTCTTTTATCAGCTATAGCGCAGATGTCAAAGATTGATAGCATCCGGAGTCAGAGAGAGAAAGTAGCGAAAGGTGCTAACGGGTGAAGGCAACCGTACCTGATATTATTACAGCCTCTGTGCTACGGAGTACATATTAAAATTTACGTTTTTCGATGATAAAGGAATATCGTAATGGGTATGAACGAATGAAACAATTTGTTCGGGCATGTAGGTTGTATGTATTAACACTACTAAAACATTGCATATTTATTACGTTGCTATTTGATGTATCTGATGGAACTGTGTTACTTGTGTTACAAGTTACATATTCGAACCTGTGACCACATAAAAAAAAATACAAAAGCCCTTCGATGTCACTGATAAATAGGTTACAATAATACATATATGTCTATATTGCATACATATATATTGTACTAGTGTAAAGTTGCAATTTAATACTTTGTATTTCTAATTAAAGCACCATAAATGGGTGTCGCTTGTTTGTACCTATGGTGCTTCATTGGTAGTTAGTATGCAGATGAGGTAACAATTGAAAGACGAGTTAGGCTGTCTATAACAGGCTAGGGCTTACTCTTAATATAATCACTGCCGATTCATTTCGATATAAATAAACAACCTAATAGTAATACAAGAGTAACACATATGATATGAAGGCGCAATAGATAAGAGAAAAGTTCCTGCATTGCACATGATTTTGCGCTCGTAACAGTTGTATCGGATATGCTTCAAAAACGCCACATGCATAAACTTCAGGAGAAGACATTATACCTATTGGTAAATTATCGCAGAGTAGACTCCGACATTGAATAGATTTTCTACTAACAATCGTGAAATCATGTGATACAAACAGTTCACATAACAATTATTAAGTAGACCATATTCTCATATCAGCATCTTCCCCTGTCGCCCAAATGTCAAGCTTGATGATGTGTCGGCTGAGAGAGGTAGATGAATCCAAATACAATTAATTCACGATACAATTATATTAAAGCACGTTGTCAGAAGTTTAATTAATGAATTTGTTGGCGCAATTAATTCATTATATTAATTTTCATCAACGCAATTGTCATTCAAAAATCTTGTGTCAATTAAAGTGGGAATTTTATTACTAAGAGTTTAAAATAAAGTATGTAGAGCTGTGATTCTATTTATATATACCATTAATAAGATGTCAATGGCAAAGTCCCACCCCACTAAAGAAGTAATGGAAAGAAAGAGTCTGTACAATTACAAATAATATTGCTGCATAGTTTAAATAAATTTTTAATGTACACGGGCCGACATACTGAACGTTCACACAAATGACCTTTTCCAGCACTCTTCACGAGCTAGTGTTAATTCCAGAAACCAACCGATAGGCTTTCCAACACAAAAATGTCGAAATTGTGGACAGATGTTCGCAGCACAGTCATTAGCATGAGTATGAGTAAACTCCCGACTTTGTTACATTCCGGAGAAGAAAATTCAAAGTCAAAAATTTCATAAACCTATCTTTTTCTCTAAGCATCTACAATTAGTTAAGTTTGATAACAAATATCTCGCAGTCAAGTCTTTTGCGGTCCTCAAATAGTAAAGTAAGGAAAGAATCTGTTTATTGTTGTGTTTGCTAGCCTGCATATTATAAAATTTGAATCATTATAGTTTTCCTTAGAATTGGACTTTATAAAATCTTTGAGTGATGTTTACAACTGCGCTGCCACAGAACATTAATTTAATACAGGCGAACAGTAGTCTTTGTATGAGATATAAACACATTTTTTTTTGTAATAACATTCCATTAGATTGATAAGAAATGTATCTACTGCAATCTTTGGTTTGAATTCTGTCACAATTATCCGAAAATTTAATCTCGTAAACAAAATTTTTATTGTTATTTGCTTGCCGATAAATTGCGTGTAAATTTCAATGGAAACTTTCTCCTCCCGCTCAATCACGATTTACTAACCTAAAAGAAAGATCATTCTATTTCTGACGAACGATTTATTATCTGGTGAGTGAAGAAGGCATTCAAGTACCATAATGTTCAGTTATTTTATTCTCCTTATGGATAGGGAGCTATTTTTTGAAACGCACCTGCCAATAGTAATGCATACAATTACGTCACTTAGATTGTTACATATTACCTTGCACATTACGTAATCTTCTAATATTCTTGTAACATTCTTTTCTCGACTAGCTGAAGATATTTCTTTAAAGTAATTTCATTTACTTTTATCTGCAAGTGTAAGCAGTAGTACTATTCGCTAACACCTAAAATTTTGAAAGCATTCCGTACTAGTTATTAATACAAAGAGCAATGCAATGAATGCTTTGTTGGATGTATTATATTATCAAAAGTTTAGAAAGCATATTTAATAATGCTTCCTTGAATGAGGGGATTGATCTGATAGTCGCACTTGAATGACGCGCGTTAAACACAAATAGAGATTCACTCATAATCAAAGTCCTTAACATTTACTGTGCTTTTATTTTAAACCTTTCCATGCGTATTTCTCACAGAACAAAATATTGTGACTTTTCACAAAGCAATAACCCCTTTGTTTATTACAGGCATTGTGGTTAGTAACGGCACGCACGTTGAAGAGAATGTATAAACTACACAAATTACCACATATGTATATATGCTTGGTAAAATAAATTAGTTTCGGACATATCTGAGTGATGCCATTGAAGAGTTGGGCGTGATACTCCGTGAATACAGCCCCTTTCCATATTGACACATGAGCTTGGCATAGATGAAATATATTAACATTATACGTTTCACATGTCCGATGCGATCTGTGTATTTGTATTACAATGCAAAGTAAATCCTTCTGGTAATAATAATACGGATTTAGCTCGTAGACCGGTGACTTCAACCTAAATAATTTAGAAATAACAATTAATTTTACCTAACTTGTAATTGTCAACGGGTTCTTTAATTTGTTTGGATTGGCGTATTATAGATGTGAATTCTGTAGCCAAAAGATGGATATTCTTGATCATACAATAAAAAACTTTGACTGTTTTCTTATTAAGGGGTTGTGATACAGTAGGACACAAATGTGAAAACCAGTTGAAAAATTCTCTGCGTGGAGCGTTTGATAAAGCCTGATGTTCTGGAAATTTTCGGCTCGATTGGATGTTTTCAGTAAACATCTATGTTAAACATTAAGAATATTAAAAAAATTTGCGTGTTGTTTATTTGGAGCATACACTTAAAATCCACGTCTCCATATGTTTTTAATTGATTTGCAAGATTTTTTTTTTTGCTTGTCAAATTTGGGTCTATGCGTTCCTCGAATATAGAGTCCGAATTGAAAAAAAAAAATTGTTATTATAATTGTAATTAATGCGCATAATGTCTTTCGATTCGTAAGGTTTGGTTGAAAAGTGTCGAGATATGCATTTTAAATTTACAGCAAAAATTGTGTATGGTACTCAAACTAATCAACCTTTCTTTTCTTTTCTCACCATTCCCCAACTGGTATGTTGTATCTCAACTGAAAACTTGTTTTAGTCTGGACTGAGCGATTAGTTCCGAACTGGGACAGATCCCAAACTCAGACACAACAGGTATAGAGACAAAACATTTGATGTTTGGTGGAGATCCGATTGAGCTGAAAATTTATAAATGATTAAGCTTGTTAGACAAATTTTTCTCATTCGTGTGTAGAATTAAGACCGGTCGGATACCTATGACCGTTACTGTATATTCCGTTAATGCATACATATATGTTGTAAATCTTCATGTGTTACAAAATTATATAATATACCGCACCGCTATCGTGTAACTCGATCTATTATAAAATGCGTTTTATCCGTTTCAAACATCAGAAATGCCGTTGTCCAAAGAGTTTTTTGCGGTAATTTCGGAAGTTTTAATTTTCACAAATTTTATCCTTTTATTATATGTCTTAAGATTTTATTATGGCTACTTCACTCGTTCTGTTTCGTATCCGGGACCACTTCCATTACCCATAATAGGTAATCTTCATCAGTATTATTACCATAAACACAATATTTCACATTGGCTCCACCACTTAAGTTTGAAATATGGAAACATATTTGAATTATATTTTGGAACCAATAAATATTTGATGGTTAGTGATGCGCGAATAATCGAACGAATAATGACATCAAAAAAAAACAACAACTACTTTATTCGCGTGGCAACCAAAACCGGGTTAGATGATTTACAAAAGGGCAACGTTGCAATTTTATATAATTCAAATTTCCACTCTTGGTCATACGTTCGAAAAGTCTTGTTCAAAGTTGTGGGATCGGCCAATGCGTTAAAAGACGCTGCAACTTTAGTTAATACAATTTTTGGTAATTTAGAAAAGTCATGGGACAATTTGATTAAAGAACGAGGTCAATGTTTGAATAACGAGCGGGAGCATTCGGTTGAAGTCGATCTCGTATGTTGGACAAAAAGAGTTTTTGCAGAAATTATCATGTTGCTAGTGGCCGGCCAGCAATCTAATTTACTGTCAAACTATTACGATCGAATTATTGGTAAAAATATTCAAAAAAGTGCGGATGAAGATTTCTTGGATCGCTTCTCTCTTGCGTCTGATTGCGTGCAATATTACATAACTGTTCCACCATTGATACGTAACATTCCAATTGTACGTAGATATACAGAATATCTACATAATAATCTGATATGGACCAGAGAGTATGCATGCAACTTGGTCAAACAGCGCAAAAAAGACATTAAAGATTTCGGCATTGACGAGAAGTTGACATCGAATGTGTTGAACAATTTATTGACATCAAAAGATATTTCAAACGCAATATCCTTGACTGACGAAGAAATCGGAGATAACATAGTAGAAATGTTTAGTGAAGGACTTGATAGCGTAAGTATTAATACATCGTATTTTTATTTAATTGCTAATAAAACCGGTACCAATTAATTCTCTTAAAGCCTTCAAATACTCTGGCATTTATTATTTATTTTGTTGGAGCTAATCCAGATGTTGAAAACAGCATTATTCAAGAAATTAAGAATGTATTTGGAGATAGTACA